>JBBCBC010000023.1:26318546-26627974 GCA_037126765.1 Stenogyne calaminthoides | reverse complement strand
CACTTGAGATTCAATTTTACGGGTTAACCGACCGGCCCGTGTTAACACATGCCCCAATGCATTTTAATGGGTTTAATAAACTGGCCAATTTGGAGGGTTTAAACAATGTTCAGTTGGTTTAGGGGGGAAATCCCAATTTATTATTAGTATTTGATATTGTTGATATAATGAGTACGCCATACGAATATTTATGTCTATGAAACACTTAAAAAAAAATTACCTACGAAAATTTTCAAATAGCTATAAAATATTTCTACAAAAAATAATTTGGTATTTAAAAATTGAATATTACCTACGACTTGTCTATCAATTTTTGAAATAATTTATGAAAAAAAATTATCCATACAAATAATTTTCTAGGTAAACAAATTATCTACGAGTAAACTGTCTACACATTTGTAATTTTCCTAAGCAAACAAATTACCTACATAAATAATTTCTTAGGCACTTATATTTGTAGTTTAAAAATGACCTACAAATAAATTTACCTATGGATTACATTTTCGTAGACAAGTTTATCTATGAACGAAAATGTCTATATTATTGGAAATTTTTGTAATCAAATTGTAGACAATAAAACTATTTAAAAACGAAATTATTTTTGTTGAAAATTTTGTAGACATGCTGAAAAATTACGAAGACAAATCTCTTCTTCTTCTTTTTTGTAGTAATTACTGTTTAAAAAGAATTCACACGTAAACTCGAAATTTAAAAAGTTTTTCCATTTGTTTGTGTTCCCACCATAAAAATTTCTGGACCTGTCCCTAGATATATATAGGTAGCCACTGGTGTTTTTAACAACTTGAATTTTTTCAAGTCGCCAAAATATTTTTTCTATAGTATGTTTAATTATAATATCTACGTGCATGGTCATAGACTCATAAGGCTGTGCTTGGTTGTGAAGCTTTTTTCCATTTTTTTCTCAATTTTCAATTTTTTAAAAAATTCTCTTATTTTTCAATACTATTCACTCTTAATTTTTATTACAATTTGTTGTAACCTAGATTTTGGATCTAGGACAACACGTGTGATAGGAGGGATCAAACAGATAACGGATAATAAACGTAAATGATGCTCAAATTTGATTACCCAGTTCGTCTTTGAATAAGACTACGTCTGGGGGCGCCCAAGCCAGGAGTATTTTATTATATATTTTCTGCCTAGGGTTCTAAGGATTTCGTCCTTCTACAATGAATGATACATGTTATATTTATACACAAGAAAGTAGGTTACAGATCTTCATGGGCTTCCCTCGACGGGCTTGCTGAGATTCCAGCCGCCTGGGCTAGGGTTTCCTTGACCAACCCGCGATTTCCGCGTCTGGATACGCTTGTCTCGCTTACGCCTCGCGATATCAGCGCCCCTAACTGTTCATATCTTTACCATGTTTATCTCTTCGTGGACTTCCATTCGAAGTCGCCTTCGACCTGTGGTTTCTCCAAATTCGCCCGCGACTTTCGTGTATTTCCAAGTCGCTCCGCGACCTTCTCAACTCAGATTAAGTCGTCCTGTGGCCTCCCAATACCCAGCAAAGTCACTCCAACTGATTGACTCATGAGAGAGGGTTGCCTCACCAGGTTGGATTATTTTGTGCTACAACAATTGCCCCTCAAGTCGAGGTTGCGTGCTTGCATCGGGGCCTAGACTTGTGTCGTTATTTGATCGACCTGTGGCGAGTCGACCTCGGAATGCGTTCACAAGGTGCATGGTTACCCTAGGGGAGGCGGATCGTTGCCTTGGTTCCTGGGGTCGGTGTGAGATTTGATGGGTTTGCCATGATGACTTTGCAGACGGATGAGGTCATGCGCCGCAAGCTCCTCCAATCGGTGACCGTGGTATTGACTACGCGCGACCTGCGCGACTTTGTTTCTTCGGGAGGGGTATAAATTACGCCCTTATTGCACTTTTACCCCCGTTCCCTTCTATAAGAAGGGGCTAGGGCTTCGTACTTTAGAGTTATAGTATTTCTCTGACCTTTGCTTGTATCTTGCATTCCTCATGTTGGCCTCCAAACGCCTTTCCTCGAGTAGGTCTAGATTTCTGGCTAAGGCCTCGTAGTTGTGATCGAAGGCTACCTGACTTGTGCCAAGATTGGGAAAATCGACTTCGGCAGGTACGATCGCCTCGGTTCCAAAAGCCAACGAGTAAGGGGTTTCTCCTGTTGAATTTCTGCAAGTCATCCTGTATGCCCATAATACGTCTGGGAGCACGCTAGCCCACTTTCCTTTTCCTCCTTCAATTTTGGGCTTGAGCGTATGCTTGATGATCTTGTTCACTGCCTCGACCTGACCGTTTGACTGTGGGTGATATGGAGTTGAGAAAAGCTTTGTGATTTTCCATTTTTTTAAGAAGGCTTCGATTTTGAGGCCTTCAAATTGTTTACCATTGTCTGATATAATTGCTTGTGGTAGACCAAATCTGCAGATGATATTCCGCCATATGAATTTGATGACGTGATCCTGATCTATGGTTGCTAGTGCCTCGGCTTCGACCCATTTTGTGAAGTAGTCTACCGCCACCAGGGCGTATTTGACCGAGCCCGGAACTGTTGGGAGTGGGCCAATAATGTCTATCCCCCACTTTGCAAATGGCCAAGGACTAAAGATACTTGTGAGCTCTTCTGGGGTACTTTTGATGGAAGGGGCATAGATTTGACATTTATGAAATTTGCGGGCGAAAATGATGGCATCGGCCCTTAGTGTAGGCCAAAAATATCCCTGCCTTGTGCCTTATGGGCCAGTGATTCTCCCCCGGTGTGGTTTTCGCATGCCCCCTCGTGTATTTCACGCAGGACCACTTGCCCTTGTTCAGGTGTGATATAACGGAGTAGGGGAATGCCGAAGCCACGCTTGTACAGCTCGTCTTGGATTATTGTGTATCGCGCGGCTCGCAGTTGCAATTACTGAGCTTGGACCCGGTACGTTGGCAGGAGTCCTATCGTCAAGTATTCAATGATAGGTGTCATCCAGCTCGATGTTGGGTTCTCTAAAGTCGCGACTCTCGTGTGCGCAGTGGATGGGTGGGATAATATCGTGATGGTGACATCCTTCATCTCTGGTGGTCCCTCGGAAGTTGCCAGTCGTGCTAACACATCGGCTCGCAAGTTTTGTTCTCTCGGGATTAATTTGACATGAATTTGGTCGAACTTCTGACATGGCATCTTTACAATCTCTTGATAGGCCGCCATCCTGTCGTCCCGCGCCTCATATTCCCCCGAGACCTAGTAAGCCACAAGTTAGGAATCTGTATGGACTTGCAGTCTTTTGACACCCATGGTTGTCGACATTTCTAGGCCGCTGATGAGTGCTTCATATTCAGCCTCGTTGTTAGTTGCGGGAAAATCGAAAGTGATGGCATTCTGGAAGGAGGTTCCCTCCGGGCTTATCAGAACTAAATCGGCCCCCGATTTGTGGGAGGTCTCTGATCCGTCCACGAATAGCTCCCACGGTGGGCTGTTTGAACATTCGGCCTCTGATGAGAAGGTGAGCTCCACGATGAAGTTAGTCAATGCCTGGGCTTTAATGGCGGGTCGGAGAGCATATGTTACCCCGTATTGTCCAACCTCAATTTCCCACTTGAGGCATCGGACCGTTGTATCTGGTCGATGCAACACATTCCATAGGGGCGTGGAAGTGAGGACCTCGACTTGATGATCGAAGAAATACGGACTTAGTTTTCTCACGCTCATGACCAGCGCGTATGCCAACTTTTCCAGCACCGGGTATCGCTGCTCGGTTTCATTCAGTGTCTGGCTGACGAAGTAAATCAGAAATTCATTTTTGTCTTCTATCCGGACGAGGACTGCACTCAGAGTCATTTCGGAGGCCGCGAGATATAAGAAAAACTTTTCCCCCGGAACTGGCTTTGATAGAATGCTTATGTCCGCTAGGTAAGCTTTTATTTTATCAAGAGCCTCCTGGCTTTCGGGTGTCAACTCAAATTTTGACTTCTTCCGGATTGTGTCGAACAGTGGTTTGCATTTGTCCCCCATTCAGGAGATGAACTTGTTCAAGGCGGCCAGACACCCCGTGAGCTTCTGCACTTCTTTCACATTTCGAGGTGCTCCCTTGTCTAATATGGTTTTGACTTTGGTGGGATTCGCCTCTATTCCTCGCCTGCTTACTAGGTATCCCAAGAATTTTCCCGATTCAACTCCGAAATTACATTTCTTGGGGTTTAGTCTCATGTTGAACTTTCTTAGGATGTCAAAGGTTTGTGTGAGGTGCGTCAGGTGGTCTTTCGACCTCAGGCTCTTGACGACTATGTCGTCCACGTAAACTTCCACCGATTTGCCGATGAGGTCGGTAAACATATGATTGATCAGTCTTTGATATGTTTCCCCTGCGTTCTTTAAACCGAAGGGCATCCTCTTCCAGTAATAGATGTTCTTTTCCGTCAAGAACGAGGTATGTTGCCGGTCTTGTTCATACATGGCTATTTGGTGGTAGCCTGCAAAGGCGTCCATGAAGGACATCATTTCGTGGCCCGCCGTGTTATCTTTCAGGTGATCGATGTGGGGCATTAGGAAGAATTCTTTCGGATAAGGGCTGTTGAGATCGGTGAAGTCGATGCATAGCCGCCAAGTCCCATTCGATTTTTTTACCAACACGGTGTTAGCCACCCATTGGGGTTGATCGGCCTATGTGATCAAGTTGTTTTCCAACAATTTCTTTACCTCTTCGGCAAACGCTGCATATTTATCGGGGCCGAACTTTTGCCTTTTCTGGGCTATCGGCTTCCGAGCTGGATCTATGAACAATTTATGGCACGCGACTTCTAAGTCGACACCCACCATATCTTTGTGTGACCATGCGAAGACATCCAGGTTCTTTTTGAGAAAGTCGATGACTTCCCCCTTCGTCTGGCATTTTGGAGCCTATGATTCCTTCAAGATTCGGTCGAGCTGGGTCTACTTTGACTTTCTCGAGGTCTTCCCCCGGGACTGCCCTTGGGGTATTTTGCCGTGGGTCATCTATTTCTGCCTCGAGTAGGAATTCTTCTGGTTTGGGCCCCATCCTTGGATCGAGGTCGTTGCGACTTCTTTTCTTGTTCGTCTTGTTATTTAAAACTTTGCATTATTTTTCACTATCTATTACAAGTATTTGTTTGCTAGATATCAGTGCGGAATTTAAACGAGATGAGGAATAAATCAAACAACCCCTTGCATCAACTTGGTCACCTTTGATGGTGCCGACCAGTCCACTCTTGGTGGGAAACTTGACACAAAAATAAAAAGTTGAGGACGCAGCCTCGAATTTGTGTTCAAATGGACTCCCAAGGAATCCATTATAGGAGCTCGGGAGGTCGACAACTAGAAAATCTAAAAGCCTAGTGGCCCTAACTTCTTCATTCAAAGTGGAATAATTCCACAGCTAGGCGGATCATTCCTGTCGGCTTCATAGTTGCATCTCCAAAGCCCTTCACGACATGGTCGCATGGGGTGATGTATGCGTCGTAGTCCCCGAGCTGGTCCAGGATTTTCTTGAAAAGGATGTTGCAGAAAGCTCCTCCATCCACTAGCAGACGGCATACGGTGGTGCCCATGATATTGGCTTTAATTACCAGGGGATCGACGTTTGGATAGACTATTCCGGCCTTGTCTTTTTGCCAAACTCGATAGTGCTAGTCTCTTCTTCTAACGCGAAGACCGGTAACACCATCTTCCTGGCATTCTCTATTTCTCTTATCTCCGCCTTCATTCGTCTTTTGGATGAGTCGGTCGCTGAAAGCCCCCCGACTGTCCCGAGCGGGGATAGGGTGTGTATGATGCGACCTCCAGCACCCTCTGGCATGGGTGGTACTGGTCGTTCCCCCTGGCCGACGTTCCTTGGAGTCGATTCACTTTCTGTTGGTTGGTTTTACTTTGGCGACCTCTCAGAGTGTGATCTGTTGGGAAAATAAAGATTATGCGGATCTATTCGAGATAATTTTAAATACATATTTAAATTAATCAATTAATTACTAACATGAATTAATCCTAAATCAATTCAACATACGTAATAATTAATAAACGAATAAACAACATGCGTACATGTAATCCACGTAAATCCTAAGCATCGCGGAATCTAGGAATTCTGAGATTTAACCTCTTGTAGAGATGACGGATGAGACAACGGATCGGCCCAAGAGCCTTCCCAAATATGTCCCAAGTCCACGAAGCATAATCCGATTGGGAGGATTCTCAACGACGATTTTAACAAGAGGAAAAATAAAAATATTTTGCCACCACCTTTGTGGAGTTCTAATATTTTCAACACATGGAATTGCAGTTGGAATGAAAAATTCATCCCCTATTTATAGGGCTAGGGTGGCCGATTTTTTGGAGGAAAAAATAAGGAAGAAAATCTTTTTCTTGGTCTCCAAGAAATCTTGAATATATCTCCTATATTCTTTTCTCCTTAATTAATTTTTTCCATAAAAATCTTATTCCCCTTTATACCTATTTTTTTCAAAAAATACAAGGAATAAAGAGTCAAGATTTGACTTCTTGATTTTATAGGATAATTATGTATTCCAAGAATGCTTATCTCTTTCCATAAAATCTTTTCAAGAAAATCTTTCTTCTCCTTTAATCCTACAATTTTCTAAAATTTCATAGAAATATTAGGCAAGAATATTTTCTTCACTCTTTCATTAATTGGACTTTATTTTGGGCTATTTGAGGAGCCTTTAGGAGAATTAAGATTGGACCTCCAATGGACTATTGAAACTATAATATTGGGCCAAATATTATTCAAAGTCCATTAATATTAATTTATTCCACTATAAAATTAATATTGAACTATCCATCTTAATCCATATTTTGACTTCACTATAATATGGCTCCCGGTCATTATTTCTCGTGTTTAAGATTATTTTAGTCCATTAATTAATTAAGCCACTGAACAAGCTTTTTATTAATTAATATCTTTATTCTTAGAGTAAAGACAGCTCAACATTATTATTCATACCGGAAATAAATTTTCACTTGCAAGATTTGGTATGATAAAGGTTCTGAGCCCACCAAGGGGACAAATCAAACAAGACGTACTTGCACACGATTCTCCATATTAAATGTTAGCAATCATCATGTAATTAATAATATTGCCCAAGATATAAGGTATCGAATCCCAATGATTCTCTTCCTATCATAAGTCAAAGCAATAGTTATTGATTTCACACGATCCTATTTAAGGGATGGAGATTAAGAAGCAACACACCACTGAGGTCTAATTCTTGTATATTCAGTACCGAATAATTTATCCTCATGTAGGTCCTATTCAGCGCATCCATATGCACTAGTATAATCTCTTGGTCAATACAAGTCAATCCGAGTCTTATACATCAACCTTTCATGATGGTTTGTTCATTTCCATCTAGGTTGTGAATTTGTACTTAATTACGAGGAGCTGTTAATTTGATCTTTTGTGATCTGGTATCACCAAATTAACTACAACGTAATACATATTGACTTTATTGAACGGGTTTGCAATAAATATATATAACATTCATTCATATTTAAATGCAGCAGTGATTAATAATTTACTTCAGTAAATAAATGAGAAAAACATTGTTTGGTTATACAAAGTAAAAGCATACTTTTCAGTACAACCCCAACAATCTTCCACTTATACTCAAAGTCTGTTTTTAAGTATACTACAACATGTCTCGTGTTCTATGTGACATCTAATGTCACCCTACACGAACCTAATAATTTCTCCCACTTATACTCAAGCAGTTAGCGGCGTTCTTGACACCCATTCCTTCCACATGTCTCGAATGAATGTACGAAAGGGACTCTTTTGTGAATGGATCTGCTAGGTTGTCTTCCGATGTAATCTTTATCACCTCAATGTCTTCTCTATTAACGATTTCTCGTATAAGATGGTATTTTCTTTCAATGTGTTTGTTGGCCTTGTGTGCTCTTGGTTCCCTTGAATTTGCAACTACTCCGGCATTATCACAATAGACTGTGATTGTGCTGGACAAATCCGGGATAACGTCCAAGTCACTTAGGAAGTTCTTGAGCCAAACCGCCTCCTTCGCCGCTTCACAAGCAGTTACGATTCGGCTTCCATGGTAAAACCGGCGATGCATTTCTGCTTTACGCTTCTCCATATTATGGCTCCTCCCCCCATGCAAAACACACTATCTGAGGTAGACTTTCTGGAGTCTATGTCAGATTGGAAATCTGAGTCTGACAGGTAAACCAACATTATGTCCCATGTCCTCTTCAGATACTTCAGAATATTCTTTACCGCAGTCCAATGTGCTTTCCCCGGGTTGCTTTGATATCTAGCTACCATGCCTACGGCGAAGCAGATATCCGGTCTCGTCTGCATGACATTGCGCATATGAGGCTTCCTCTGGTAGAAGCATAAAGGGATGCCTTTCATGTCATCTATCTCATTCTGTGTTTTGGGACACATATCCTTGGATAGATGGATTCCATGTCTATAGGGCACAAAACCTTTCTTGGAATCTTGCATGCTGAAGCGTTTCAAAACAGTGTCTACATAAGAGGCTTGTGAAAGCCCGATAATCCTTTTCTTGCGATCTCGAGTGATCTTGATCCCTAGGCCGTGACCGGCTTCACCTAAATCCTTCATATCAAACTGTTTTGACAGCCATGCCCTTACGTCTGATAACACATTTACATCATTTTCGATGAGAGTATGTCGTCAATGTATAGTACCAAAAATACCAATGCAGTTCCGTCGCGCCTTTTGTAAACACATCTTTCAAAATTATTTTGATAAAAAAACGTAGAATTTTATAACTTGATCAAAACACTAATTCCAAGCACGGGATGCTTGCTTCAGCCCATAAATGGACTTCTTGAGATTTCAAACCAGATGCTCTTGACCTTTTTCAATGAAGCCTTCGGGTGGTTGCATATAGATTTCTTCGTCAAGACTTCCATTTAGGAAAGTTGTCTTGACATCCATTTGCCAGATCTCAAAGTCTAAATACGCAGCAATCGACAAGAGAATGCGGATGGACTTGAGCATATTTCTTGGCGAAAAAGGTTTCCTCATAGTCGATCCCTTCTTTCTGAGTGTACCCTTTCACCACTAGTCTTGCCTTAAAGGTTTCAACCTTTCCGTCCGGTCCCCTCTTTCTCTTGTATACCCACTTGCATCCAATGGGTTTTACCCCCATCGAGTGGTTCGACTAGCTCCCACGCTTTGTTGTGATCCATTGAACCCATTTCGGCTTCCATTGTTGTTTGCCAATAAGTTGCATCTTTGTCTTGGATCGCCTCATTGTAGGACCAGGGATCGATTCTTTTTTGAGATCAAGTCCAAGACTCTCCAATCCCTAAGAATCGCTCGGGTTGTCGACAACCCTCCCACTCTGACGAGGTTAGGTTTGAAGGCGTGACTTTGGTATATCATTTTATGCGGTTAGCAATGGAGTTGGCCCTTTAAGTTCTTCCAAGGTAATTTCACTTCTAGGCTTTTTATCGTTCATATAGTCTTCTTCCAAAAATTTAAAGTGCGTACTGATTACGACCTTTTGATCTTCAGGACCATAGAACATGCATCCTTTCGTCCCTTCGGGGTACCCAATGAACAGCCTTAATTCCAAACATGAATCCAACTTACCAGCTTTCTTGTCCAACACATATGTCGGACACCCCAGATCCTGATGTGTCCATAACTGGGCTTGCACCCTGTCCACAACTCTCTCGACGTTTTAGGAACTTATTTGGATGGCACTAAGTTTAGAATATAGGTTGTTGTTTCCAAAGCATAACCCCATAACGATTTTGGTAAATCTGCATAGCTCATCATTGATCTTACCATTTCTAAAAGTGTTCTATTTCTTCGTTATGCAACCCCGGTTTTGTTGAGGGGTAGATGCGATCAAGCGGGATGTAATCCCCTCTTAAACAGATAGTTCAAGAATTCATCATCGAGGTATTCGCCTCACGATCGGATCGTAGAAACTTGATAGTCTTTTTTTCCTTATGATTCTCTGCTTGAGCCTTAAATTCTTTTGAATTTATCGAAGGTCTCGATTTATGCTTCATTAGGAAAATGTATCAAGTAAGCGTGAGTAGTCATCGATAAGCGTAACAAAATACTTTCGTAGCCACCTCTAGCTTTGATTTGTATTGGACCCACGCATCGTCGGTGTGTGAGCGATTTCTAACACTTCCTTAGCTCTAAGACCTTGGCTCCAAATGCCCTCTTGGTCATTTTACCCTCCAAACACGATTAGCAAGTTGGAAATGATTCAACACGGAGAGACCCCAATGAACCATCTTGACCAACCTTTGAATCCTTTTTTGGGTTAATATGACCTAATCTTAGGTGCCAAAGAAGTGTTTCGTTCACGTTAAAAAGCTTTCTTTTACATGAAATGGTAGATGAGTTATACGATGCATTTTGTGAGTGGTGTGCCATTATTAATATAGAGATTGTTACGTAAAAAGTTCCATGACAGAGATAATCACATCGTTATGAAAAATGATAACATGTTTATTAAAAGCGAGCGAGAATATCCATCAACAAATAGTTTAGAAACTGAAATAAGGTTTTTCCAAAAAGCGAGAGCGTAAAGAACAACTCTTAAAATTAAAAACTGGTCTCCAAAAAGCGGTGCACGTGTCCCACTACTTCAGCTGCCACTCTCGTAGCATCGCCTAGCTTGATGAGGATCTCACTTTCACTAAGTTGTCGGGTTCGCTTGAACCCCTGTAACGTGAAACAAACATGATCAGTGGATCTCATATCGACTACCCATGAATGGGCAACGTACTCCGCCAAACAAGTTTCAACAACTAGTGAGTGAGAATTACCTTTCTTTCCATTCCTTTTGGGATTGGGACAGACTGGCCTCCAATGTCCTTCTCCCATAATTCAAAGCGGATCCTTTTTGCTCAAGCTTTTCATCTTTGAAGTTTGAATAGAAATGGTTTATCTTGTTTGTCTCTTCATTGTTCTTACCACCAATTCGCCTAGAACGAGAAGCAGACCCTTTTGTAACCATTTTCACTTTCTTGCGCTCATTGTCCTCTTCGACCAACGTAACAGCCTTTATTAGATCGTCCACTCTTCCATTAGATACCTTACATAAGGATGATCATAGCTCTTTGGCAGAGAATCAAGAATGAAATCAATTTTACTTTTGAAGTCACATTTTTCGCCAAGAAATGTCAATTCTTCATAGATGACCATAACCCTAAGAATGTGCTCTTTAACAGTCATTCCTTCTTCCAACTTTAGCTTGACCATGTCATGCTTAATGCTTTGGATTGTCATATGGGTCTGACGTGCAAATATCGCTTCGAAATTTCCCATAATGTCTGCAGCTGTGGAAAATCCTAGATGAAGGTCTTTTAATGAATCTGACATGTGCGTCAAGATAATGTCCCTTATTAATTTATTTCCTAGCTCCCATTCATTATATTCCATCTCGTCCCATATCCCAACATCCTTGGTTGGTATTTTGGGTTTTGGTGTTGGGATTATACTGGAAAGTATGCTTTTACTTTGTATAATCAAAACTGAATTTCGGACTTATTTACTGAAATAAATTATTTATCACTGATGCTTTAAATATCATCGAATGTTACATATATTTATTGCATAACTGTTCATTAAATAGTACGTGTTACATTGTAGTTAATTTAGTGATACCAGATCACAGAAGATTAAATTAACAATCCCTTGTAACTAAAAGTACACCATTCACGACCTAGATGGAAATGAACAATCCATCGTGAAAGGTTGAAGTGTAAGGCTCGGATTGGCTTGTCTTGACCAAGAGATTACACTAGTGCATGACTGATGCACTGAATAGGACCTACATGAGGACAAATTCTTCAGAACTGAACAAGGAAGAATTAGACCTCAGTGGTTCGTTATTTCTTAATCTTCGTTCCTTAAATAGGATCACGTGTGGTTGTTAACTATTGCTTTGACTTATCATGGGTAGAGAATCAACGAGATTCAATACTTTTTATCTTGGGCAATATTATTGGTCACATGTGATTGCTAAGATTTAATACGGAGAATCGTGTGCAAGTACGCTTGTTCGATTTGCCCCCTTGGGAGGTTCATAAGCTTTATCATACCAAATCTTGCAAGTGGAACTAGTTTTCGGTATGGATAATAATGTTGAACCGTTCCTTGACCAAGGACAAAAGATATTAATTAATGGAAAGCTATTTCAGTGGCTTGAATTAATTAATGGGCTAGATAATCTTAAACACGGGAAATAATAAACCGGGTGCCATATTGATTGTAATATAGGTTAAGATGGATAGTGCAATATTAATTATGTAGTGGGATTAATTAATATTTATGGGCTTGAATAATATTGTGGCTCAATATTGATAATTCAAGATCCATTGGAAGGTCCGATCTTAATTCTCCTAAAGGCCCCCCTAAGTAGCCCAACATATAGTCCAATAACTGAAAAATGTGTTTAAAATAAAATAAATATTGTTGCTTTTTTTCCTCATAATTTTGAAATTTATGGATAAAATGGGAGAAAAAGATTTTCTTTGAATTTTGTTATGGAATGAAGATATGATTCTTGGAATACAAGATTATCTTATTAAATTCAAGAAATCTCCCACTTGGTTATTCATGAAGCAATTTTCGAAATTTTGAAATATAAAGGGCAAGAAAGATTTTCTTGATTTTCTTGAAAAGATATTATGGAAGATATGTATTTCTTGAAATACAAGAATATCTCATAAATTCAAGAAGATCCAAATCTTGGAATCTTGACCTATATTTTTTGAAAAATATCCATAACAAAAAAGTAGGTGGGATTTTGTGGAATATTATAATTATGGGAAAAAGAATATAGGAGATATATTCAAGATTTCTTTGAGGTCAAGAAAAAGATTTTTTCCATATTGTTTTTTGCCCTAAAAATTCGACCACCTCCACTCTATAAATAGGGGATGATTCTTTCATTCCCAAGTACAATTCCATGTCTTTAGAAAAATTAGTAAATCCACAAAGGTGGTGCAACATAATGTATTTTCCTTTTGTTAATTGTTTAAAGTCATCCTACCAACCGGATAGTCGAGCAAGGATTAAGGGAATACTTGGGAAGTTCTTTTGGTGTGTCTAATAAACAAAGTCATTGTCGTCCCAAGATAAGAATGCGTCAACGTAAACTCGTAGAATTCGCATCGTAGGTTTTTACGTGATTTGATTATATGCATGATTTATTGTTGGATTATTATTTGAATTAATATAGGATTAATTCATGCTAGTAATAATTATAAGAATTAAATTTGTATTTAAATATTCATCCAGAATAGATCGTGCAACTTATTCCCCAACAATCGTATCGAGCCCACAGGTTTTGGGCTCAAATTTTTAAATTGTAATTTAATTCGTTTGCATTAAATTTGAAATTGGATAGTAGAACTGCTAGATCTTTTTTGCAGGTATCCAATTGTCATGGAATTTAATGTATTTATTTATGCATGCATATAAATTGTGGTTTTTAATTCGATTCGTTCGGATTCGTTTTGCCTCGTGAGAAAATCCACGAGTAGATTAGAATTTATTTTGAATTGATCAATGTAATAGACTAGTCTAGATTTAGGTTTATTTATTTTTGTAAATAAATTGTAACCCATCTAAACGGAGGCGAGACAAAAAATTAAAGGATAAAAATCCGCAATTGTATGAGCGGGCGCGGCCACGCAAAACGGTTGCAAGGAGGCACGACGCGAGCGCGGACGACGACCAGTGCATGCACAAAGCGCAGGTGAGGCCTAGAGTCGAAGCACGCCAGGTGATCAAAGCCATGACAGCATCGGGCGGGCGTGACAGACACGCTGCTGCGCGCCGAAGCCGACCGGCGGGACGGAGGTGAGCTTCGCTGGTGCGCTGCGACCGGCGCCGCGAGACACACAAATACGCTGAAGTTCGCTGGCGAGGCGTAGATCGGCGAAGCGCTGCCGCGCGCTATGCCCTCGGCGAGGCCGCTTCGGAGATCGACACGGGCGACGCCGCCGAGGTCACCAGCCGGGCACCGGCGACAGCAAGGCCAGGTTAAGGCGACGCGCAGGTGCGGTTGCTTTCGCCAAGGGAACTCTTGACGCGGATCTGGCGTGCATCCATTGAAGCTACTTGGCGTGGCGTTTTGAGACGGAGTTCCTTTCGAGACGATCGAGTGGAAGAAATTCATGACGGCGTTTCTTCAAAATCAAGTCAAGAAAAATTAAACCATGACAATTGGATAATTTGTGTCCAATATGTTTATTTTTCCGCTTTGCTTGATTTATTATTGTGTTATCTTATGCTTTATTTAATTTGTTTAAATGTGTTTGCATGAGAGTTGCCCAATGAAAAATCTCACCATCAAAAAATACTAAGTATGTTTAAATAATTAATTGCCGCTTTTTATTAGGATAATAAAATTGAATTAATTTTGACCTCCATGATTTATTTATTTGTGAATTCTTTTGGAGAAATTCCCCCCACGGGACGGTCAAAAGTTAGCTTTCACATGAATGAATTCCAAATGGATAATTGTGGATTATTACTAGTATCGACGATGACCCTCCCCACGAGGCTCGATCAAAGAGAAATAATAATCATGTATTTAATCGTGGTTATTACTTAGGTATAAAATTGATATGCATATACTTCCCCAAAGTCCCTGTCAATTTTATATTGGTCAAGTGGGAGCCAACTATTAATCTGGATATTAAAGGTTTATGCTTGTTCTTGTTTGTAACTTTTGCTTGAATGTGTTTAAATAATGACCCACCCCGTGTGGCTTATTTAAACTGTTTTTGATGTTATTGATGCATGTTCATATTTTTTTTGAGATTTTAATATGATGCATGTGATCGAACCTTGTGATATATTTGTGATTATGCATATTATTGTTTATTTCAGTTCATCATGTCGCAACCTTTTAATCCACTGTTATATACACTCAAAGAACACCAATTAATTGGTGACAACTATAATGTTTGGAAATGAAATATGAGTTTTGTCCTACCTGCACAAGAACATCATTGGGTTCTTGATGTACCCAAGCCACGTAAGCCTATTGATGCATCACCTAATGCGGAAAGACACTTGTATAATATTTAGGAGCAGGCCAATGAACCCATGAAACGTGTAATCTTGACTTCACTGTCTGATGATTTGAGACACATTCATGAAGGTGTTGAGTCTGCTGCAGAAATTATGCAAAGTCTTAAAGAAATATTTTTAACAAAAGACCGCATGATCAATCAGTTTAAAAATGACAACGTGGCTAGGCTAAAGATGGCTGAGGGAACACCCATGAGCGAGCATGTTCTAAGAATTAAACACCATTTTGAAAAACTGGCTTATCTCGGTACTAAGTATTGTGATGAGGCCTAAATCGAATTTCTTTTGCTAACTCTTCCAAGATGCTTGATGGGTTTCTTTTGTAGTTTTGTGATGAGTGATCATATGTTTACTATGGACATCCTACAAGAAGCCTTGGAGAAAATAGAGAAGCATTTGGGAAAGAAAAGACGAAGCATTGGTGATTAAAAAGTCTTTTCGAGATCTAGGCGATGGAAGGCAAGTCTCAAGAAAAAGGAAAGTGGTCGAGAACCAAAGTAATCTCATCACTAAGAAAAGTGAGAAAAAACCGGTTATTTATTTTGGGTGTCAAGAAAGGACCAAAAGGAAAATGTTTTAATTGCGGTGAGAAAAAGACATTGGAGGTTAGCTTTGTTCCAAACCCAAAGGAATGGAAAGAAAGGTAATTTTCACGCACTAGTTGTCGAAACTTGTTTAGCGGCGTATGCCTCCCATTTATGGGTGGTGGATCTGAGGATCTCTTGATCATGTTTGTTTCACATTACAGGGGTTCAAGCGGACCCGGCAACTTAGTGGGAGTGAGATCCTCATCACACTTTCATGCGATCTTCTGAGTGGCGGTGAAGCGATGGGAGAAGTGCACTTGTCTTTCGAAGACAAAGTTTTAATTTTAAGAGATGTTCTTTACGTTCCGAATTTTAGAAAGAATTTAATTTCAGTTTCTAAACTTTTTCTTGATGGATATTCGGTTACTTTTAATAAAATTGTTACCATTTCTCTTTTTGATAAATTTATCTATCATGGAACGTTATCGAATAATCTCTATACAATTAGCATGCACACCACTCACTTAAATGCATCCTATAACACATCAATTTGTTTCGAGAAAAGCGTTCATCGGGCGTGAGCGAGACACTTCTATGGCATCTAAGATTGGGTCATATAAATCCAAAGAGGATCCAAAGGTTGGTGAAAGATGGTTCACTGGAGTTTCTCCAAGTTGAACCAATTCCAACCTACGAATCATGTTTTGAGGGTAAAATGACCAAGAGGGCATTTGAAGCCAATGGGAATAGAGCCAAAGAAGTGTTAGAGATCGCTCACGGATGTATGTGGTCAATGTCAACCAAAGCAAGAGGAGGTTATGAGTATTTCGTCACTTTTTTTGATGACTATTCAAGAATGCGGTTATATTTTCCTTATGAAGCATAAATCGAGACCTTTGAGAAATTCAAAGAATTTAAGGCTCAAGTAGAGAATCATAGGGAAAACGTATCAAGTCTCTACGATCCGATCGTGGAGGCGAATACCTCGCGATGAGTTTTTGAACTACTTATCGATGAAGGGATTGCATCGCCTAATCGCACGGAACCCCTCAACAAAGCGGGCTTGCGAGCGAAGAAACATAACTCTTTTGGAAATGGTTAGGTCTATGATGAGTTATGCGGATCTTCCCAAGTCATTCGGGGTCATGCCTTGGAAAGCAATGACCTACATTCGAACTTGGTGCCATCCAAATCGGTTCCTAAAACTCCCAAAAGAATTGTGGACCGGCTTGAGCCTAGTTTGAGACACATGAGGATTTGGGGGTGTCCGCCCACGTGTTGGACAAGGAAGCCGTAAATTGGATCCTCGACGAAATTAAGGTTGTTTGTGGGATACCCCGAGGAACAAAAGGGTGTCGTTCTATGGTCGAAGATCAAAAGGTGGTAATGAGCACCCACTTTAGATTTTTGGAAGAAGACTATATGAGCGAAAGAAGACCAGTGAGATTACCTTAAATGAGCTAAGGGGCTAACCTCAATGCCAATACAAGATGATATACCAAATGACACACACTGGCGGAACCTCGTCGTAGTGGGAGGGTTGTGAAACAGCACGAGAGATTCATGGGAATAGGAGAGTCATCGGACTTGATTCCCGGACAAGACGAATCAGACCCATAGACATATGACAAGGCAATCCAACATAAGGATGCAGATTCTTGGCAAACAACAATGAAAGCCGAAATGGGTTCTATGTTTCATAACAGAGTGTGGTAGCTAGTCGAACCACTTAATGGGGTCAAACCCATTGGTTGCAAGTGGGTGTATAAGAGAAAAAAAGGACCGGACGGGAAGGTGGAAACCTTCAAAGCAAGACTCGTGGCGAAAGGTTATACTCAGAAAGAAGGGATCGATTATGAGGAAACTTTTTCGCCCGTAGCCATGCTCAAGTCCATCCGAATTCTCTTATCGATTGTTGCGCATCTCGACTTTGAAGTCTGGCAAATGGATGTCAAGTCAGCTTTCCTTAACGGAAGTCTTGATGAAGAGTTCTATATGCAACAACCCCAAGGCTTCATTGAAAAAGGCCAAGAACACCTAGTTTGTAAGCTCATGAAGTCCATTTACGGACTCAAACAAGCATCCAGGGATTGGAACCAATGTTTTGATCATGTTATAAAGTCTTATGGGTTTGATTAAAACGAGTTCGAAAGTTGTGTGTACAAAAAGCGTGTTGGAACTGCATTGGTATTCTTAGTACTATACGTAGATGACATTCGATCGCCGGGAGCGATGTGAAGGTGTTATCGACGTAAGGGCATAGCTTTCAAAAGCAGGTTTGATCGAAAGACTTAGGGAAGCCGCACACATCCTTGGGATCAATATCACTTTCGAGATCGCAAGAAAATGATGATAGGCTTGTCATGAAGCTTCATACATAGACACTTTGTCTTAAAACGATTTAAAGATGCGAGGATTCGAAAAAGGCCGTACCTTTCGGACATGGAATCCATCTATCAAGAAAATGTGCCCTAAGGCGCAAAGGAGATAGATGACATGAGAGGCATTCCATATGCTTGGTACCGCCGGAAGCCTTATGTATGCAATCTTTGTGTGCGAGGCCAGGATATCCGCTTTTACAGGTTGGTATGGTGGCAAGATATCAAAGTAACTGAGGAAAGAACATTGAATGCGATTAAAAAACATTACGAAGTATCCGAAAAAGAACTCGGGATAGAATGTTAATTTATCGGTCGAGATAGTCTAATCCCATTGGCTACACGGACTCGGATTTCCAATCGGACATAGACTCCAGAAAATCTACCTCGGTAGTGTGTTTTGCATGGGGAAGGAGTCGTGACATGGGAGAAGCGTCAAGCATAAATCGTCGCAGATTCTACCATGAACGCCGAATATGTAGTTGTTTCTTGAGGCGTGACAAAAAAGCGGTTTAGCACAAGAACTTCCTAGTGGACTTGAATGTAGTTAAATTTGCCCATCGGAATCACTTTTTTTATTGTGACAATGCCGGAGCGATTTGCAAATTCAAGGGAACCAAGAGCCCAAAGGCGACAAACACATTGAAAGGAAATACCATCTTATACAAGATATCGTTAAGAGAGGAGATATAGATGTGGGTAAAGAGATGGCGTCGAAGACAACCTAGTAGATCCATTCACAAAAGTGGCCTCTCTGAATACATTCGAGAGACATGTGGAAGGAATGGGTGTCAAGACCATTGCCAATCTGCTTTGAGTATAAGTGGGAGAAATTATTAGGTTCGTGTAGGTGACATTAGATGTCACGAATTAGGAACTACACGAGACATTTTGTAGTATACTTAAAAGCAGACTTTGAGTATAAGTGGGAGATTGTTGGGATTATATTGGAAAGTATGCTTTTACTTTGTATAATCAAAACCGAATTTAGGACTTATTTCTTTGAAATAAATTGTTTAACACTGATGCTTTAAATATCATCGAATGTTACATATATTTATTGCATAATTGTTCATTAAATAGTACGTGTTACATTGTAGTTAATTTAGTGATACCAGATCACAGAAGATTAAATTAACAATCCCTTGTAACTAAAAGTACACCATTCACGACCTAGATGTAAATGAACAATCCATCGTGAAAGGTTGAAGTGTAAGGCTCGGATTGGCTTGTCTTGACCAAGAGATTACACTAGTGCATGACTAATGCACTGAATAGGACCTCTGGGAGGACAAATTCTTCAAAACCCGAACAAGGAAGAATTAGACCTCAGTGGTTCGTTATTTCTTAATCTTCGTTCCTTAAATAGGATCACGTGTGGTTGGTAACTATTGCTTTGACTTATCATGGGTAGAGAATCAACGAGATTCAATACTTTTTATCTTGGGCAATATTATTGGTCACATGTGATTGCTAAGATTTACGGAGGAGAATTGTGTGCAAAAACGCTTGTTGTTCGATTTGTCCCCTTGGGAGGTTCATAAAGCTTTATCATACCAATCTTGCAAGTGGAACTAGTTTCCGGTATGGATAATAATGTTGAACTGTTCGTTGACCAAGGACAAAAGATATTAATTAATGAAAAGCTATTTCAGTGGCTTGAATTAATTAATGGGCTAGATAATCTTAAACACGGGAAATAATAATCGGGAGTCATATTGACTGTAATATGGGTTAAGATGGATAGTGCAATATTAATTATGTAGTGGGATTAATTAATATTTATGGGCTTGAATAATATTGTGGCTCAATATTGATAATTCAAGATCCATTGGAAGGTCCAATCTTAATTCTCCTAAAGGCCCCTAAGTAGCCCAACATATAGTCAATAAGCTGAAAAATGTGTTTAAAATAAAATAAATATTGTTGCTTATTTTTCCTCATAATTTTCAAAATTTATGGATAAAAGGGGAGAAAGATTTTCTTTGAATTTTGTTATGGAATGAAGATAAGTATTCTTGGAATACAAGATTATCTCATTAAATTCAAGAAATCTCCCACTCGGTTATTCATGAAGCAATTTTCAAAATTTTGAAATATAAAGGGCAAGAAAGATTTTATTGATTTTCTTGAAAAGATATTATGGAAGATATGTATTTCTTGAAATACAAGAATATCTCATAAATTCAAGAAGATCCAAATCTTGGAATCTTGACCTATATTTTTCGAAAATATCCATAACAAAGAGTAGGTTGAATTTTGTGGAATATTATAATTATGGGAAAAAGAATATAGGAGATGTATTCAATATTTCTTTGAGATCAAGAAAAGATTTTCCCACATTGTTTTTGCCATAAAAATTCGACCACCTCCACTCTATAAATAGGGTATGATTCTTTCATTCCCAAGTACAATTCCATGTGCTGGAAAAATTAGTAAATCCACAAAGGTGGTGCAACATAATTTATTTTCCTTTTGTTAATTGTTCGCAAGCGTCCTACCACCGAATAATTCGAGCAAGGATTAAGGGAATACTTGGGAAGTTCTTTTGGTGTGTCTAATAAACAAAGTCATTGCCGTCCCAAGAGGTACGTTCACGTAAACTCGTAGAATTCCGCATGCGTAGGTTTTACGTGATTTGATTATATGCATGATTTGTTGTTGGATTATTATTTGAATTAATATAGAATTAATTCATGCTAGTAATAATTATAAGAATTAAATTTGTATTTAAATATTCATCCCGAATACATCTGTGCAACTTATTCCCCAACATTTGGTACGTTGAGTACCCATTTGAATTCATGCGAAGCAAGGATGTTAATAAGTTTCCGTTTCCAAACAATAAAGTTTTTCTCCGATGTGATTGTCTTTTCAATTATATTGAACAATGGATTAAAAGGTTGCGACATGATGAAACTGAAAATAAACATATATCTTGTGTCAATATCCGGATCAACACAAAGAAAATCACATAATTCGATCACATTATTCATATTGAAATCTCAAAAAAATATGAACATGCATCAGTCAACATCTTAAAACAGATTTAAATGAGCCTCGTGGGAGGGTCATTATTTAAATCACATTCAAGCAGGGTATAAACAATTACAGTTACAAACCTTTAATTTCAAAATTAATAGTCGGCTCCCACTTGACCAATATAAAATTTACAGGGACTTCGGTGAAGTATATGCATATCAATTTTATACCTAAGTAATAACCATGATTAAATACAGAATTACTACTTCGTTTTGAACGAGCCTCGTGGGAGGGTCATCGTCGCCACTAATAATAATTCACAATCATCCTTTTGGGACTTTATTCATGTGAAAACTATCTTTTGACCATCCCGTAGGGGAATTTCTCACAAAGATTTCACAAATAAATAAATAAATCATGGAGGTCAAAATTAATTCGATTCAAAACTAAATTAATTATTAAAACATAATTAGTAATTTTTGAGTTTGAGATTTTTCGTTGAGCAATTCTCATGCAAACACATTTAAACAAATTAAATAAAGCATAAGAAACAAAACAACAATAAATCAAGCAAAGCGTAAAAATAAACACATTGGGCATATATTATCCAAATGTCATGTTTTGATTTTCCTTGGCTTGATCTTGAAAAACCGTCTTGAATTTCTCCCGCTCGTTATCTCAAAAAAAAAAAATTACGTCTTTTGAGCACGCGTCAGCGGCTTCATGGCCGGGATGCATACTACATCCGTGAAGCCACTTGGCCGCGGCGAGCTGGCCTTTAGGCGCGGCGCGCATTGCCCTACATGGGTCTCGGTAGCCTTCGGATTGTCGGCAAAGCGCGCAGGCGTGCGCGTGCCTCGATCGACCGCCACTTTCGCCCGTGCTCGCCCGGTCGCCCGTAGCCAGGCTTTAAAGCGCGGGATCCCGCTGGGCCATAATGCGCCCGAACCCGTCGACCTAGCGGCGTCGCGTCAAGCGTGCCTCGCCCAGCGCGTTTAGCGATACGTCGCCCCACGCCTGCGTTTAGGATCCATTTTAATTCCTCGTCTCTGTCTTCATCTTCGATCAGGTTACATTTTATTTAACAAAAAATAAATATACCTTAAATCTAGACTAGTCTATTACACTTGAACAAATTAAATAGCTTAATCTACTCGTGGATTTTCTCACGAGAAAAACAAATCCGAACGAGTCAAATTAAAAACCATTCATTCATACGCATAAAAATTAAACACATTAAATACCATGATAATTGGATACCTGCAAAACAACTCTAGCAATTCTACAATCCAATTCTCAATTTAATGTCCAACATAATTTAAATAACAATTTAAAAAAATCAGAGCTCGAAACCAGAGCTCTGATACCAGTTGTTGGGAAAATAGGGGTGCCTGGATCTATTCGAGATGATTTTAAATACATCTTTAAATTAATCAATTAATTACTAACATGAATTAATCCTAAATCAATTCAACATAATAATTAATAAAAGAATAAACAACATGCGTACACGTAATCCACGTAAATCCTAAGCATGCGGAATCTAGGAGTTACGAGATTACTAACCTCTTGTAGAGACGACGGATGAGACAACGGATCAACCCAAAAACCTTCTCAAATATGTCTCAAGTCCACGAACGCAATCCGGTGGGAGGATTCTCACGAACGATTTTAACAAGAGGAAAAATAAAAATATTTTGCCACCACCTTTGTGGATTTCTAATATTTTCAACACATGAAATTGCAGTTGGAATGAAAAATTCATCCCCTATTTATAGGGCTAGGGTGGCCAATTTTTTGGAGGAAAAAATAAGGAAGAAAATCTTTTTTTTTGTCTCCAAGAAATCTTGAATATATCTCCTATATTCTTTTCTCCTTAATTAAATTTTTCCATAAAAATCTTATTCCCTTTTATACCTATTTTTTTCAAAAAAATACAAAGAATAAAGAGTCAAGATTTGACTTCTTGATTTTATGGGATAATTATGTATTCCAAGAATGCTTATCTCTTTCCATAAAATCTTTTCAAGAAAATCAAGAAAATCTTTCTTCTCCTTTAATCCTACAATTTTCGAAAATTTCATAGAAATATTAGGCAAGAATATTTTCTTCACTCTTTCATTAATTGGACTTTATTTTGGGCTATTTGAGGGGTCTTTAGGAGAATTAAGATTGGACCTCCAATGGACTATTGAAACTATAATATTGGGCCAAATATTATTCAAAGTCCATTAATATTAATTTATTCCACTATAAAATTAATATTGAACTATCCATCTTAATCCATATTACGACTTCACTATAATATGGCTCCCGGTCATTATTTTCTGTGTTTAATATTATTTTAGTTTATTAATTAATTAAGCCACTGAACAAGCTTTTTATTAATTAATATCTTTATCCTTGGAGTAAAGACAGCTCAACATTATTATACATACCGGAAATAAATTTCCACTTGCAAAATTTGGTATGATAAAGGTTCTGAGCCCACTAAGGGGACAAATCAAACAAGACGTACTTGCACACGATTCTCCATATTAAATATCAGCAATCGTCATGTAATTAATAATATTGTCCAAGATATAAGGTATCAAATCCCAATGATTCTCTTCATATCATAAGTCAAAGCAATAGTTATTAATTTCACACGATCCTATTTAAGGGATGGAGATTAAGAAGCAACACACCACTGAGGTCTAATTCTTGTATATTCAGTACCGAAGAATTTATCCTCCTGTAGGTCCTATTCAGCGCATCCATATGCACTAGTATAATCTCTTGGTCAAGACAAGTCAATCCGAGTCTTATACATCAACCTTTCATGATGGTTTGTTCATTTCCATCTAAGTTGTGAATTTGTACTTAATTACGAGGAGCTATTAATTTGATCTTCTGTGATCTGGTATCACCAAATTAACTACAACGTAATGCGTACTGACTTTATTGTACTGGTTTGCAATAAATATACATAACATTCATTCATATTTAAATGCAACAGTGATTAATAATGTATTTCAGTAAATAAATGAGAAAAACACAGTTTGGTTATACAAAGTAAAAGCATACTTTTCAGTATAATCCCAACATGATCTTGATTCTTCTGGGGTCGCTTTACAAATTCGTCCAACAACCTGTCCTCATATAGCCTCCAAAGCTGGGGAGGTGGTCCTTGCATTCACTTGTGTAATGCCCAGTTTGTTCGTGGAAGTGGCAGTACTTGTTGGGGTTTGTCTTACCCTTATTCTTGATAGGTCGTGGTGGGAGGAGCAACTCTCGATCTCTGGTCTGATTGTAGACATGACCAGGTGTCGTGCCCAGTACTTCCATTAGTTTTACTGGGATATTTTCTTCGAAAGGTTTGAAGCTATCGGGTGCCTTTTAATGACCCCCAGTTCTTTTGGAACTTTTCTTGGGGTCTGCGACCTTCCTGTCGTCGGAGAGTCTCGATTCCAGCAGTTCTGATGTGTGGATAATGTCGCTAGCTCACCTCCAGAAGTCGTTATAACTGACCGGGTATTCGGTGGTCATGCGCCACCATAACTTGGTTCCCTTTTTGAGGACGGAAACAGCCTCGAGTACCTTGGCTTCGTCTCTGATTGGGTCCCCTTCAAGTATGAGTTTGTCTATCCTTTCAATGTAGGATCGATTAGATTCGTTATCCATTTGTTGGGTGTTCATAAGTCGCTGCCTGGTCGCAGGTCGCGGTGCCAAGGCCGTAAAGTGGGTTAGAAATAACCTGGCGAGCTGCTCGAACGTATCCACCGAGAAGGGTGGCAGCGAAGTGAACCACTGATGAGCCTGGTCGCTCAAAGTTAGGGAAAACAGCCGACATTTGGTGGCATCCGTCACGCCCATGGAGGCCATCCGTTTTCCCACTGTAGCGATCTAGAGCCGCCGTGTTGATTTTTTGTTGAGTGGGTGCCAAAGTGACCATGGTCCCAAGGGGAGAGTCTGGGATGGTGAGATTATGGTCCGCTCCAGCCGGACCACTTTGATTCTCCGCCCGCTCGAGAAGTCGTTGGACCGTCCTGGCCAGCGCATCGATTTTCACGTCGTGAAGATCCTTGGGGGGAAAGGTCGCTGGCGGATCGCCCTGGTGAATCGCCGAGGCCCTCGGTAACTCGTCATGATGAATGTTCAGAGCCATAGCTAGGTCTTGCTCAACCTGGTCGGCGAGTCGGGGCTGAGAGTGAGCCTCGTCCTCGACGACCATCGAGGCTTTCTGGGCCTCCTGTCCTCCAAGTCGACCGAATACGTTGCCCGATCCCGCCGGCTTTTCTAGGAGCCAGCGATTCTGAATGATAGCGTGCCTTGCTGGGTCATACGCCAATTGGCCCGTGGAGCGCCCTTTTTCGACAAGGGTGTTCTTGCCCTTGAGGCCCCTGGATTGTGTGCCGCTTTCTTCACCGAAGGTTACTCATCTTCTTCATCGAAGGCGAGGCATTTCTTTTGGAGGACGGCCAACACGGCTTTTGCATCCTCTGGTGTCTGGACGATGTTCCACCAATTGGGGATGGCCTCTGGGATGACGGGGTGAGACCGCTGTGAACTCATAGAGGTCTGGACACCGTCACGGAGATCCATCTCGTTTCTGGTAGCGTTACCTTGGTTGATCGCCATTGACAAAAAATGGGTCTCCTGAGGATTTATGAGTAAATCGACAGAAAATGTTCCCACAGACGGCACCAAATGTTGTAACCTGGATTTTGGATCTAGGGCAACACGTGTGATAGGAGGGATCAAACAGATTACGGATAATAAACGTAAATGATGCTCAAATTTGGTTACCCAGTTCGTCTTTTGAATAAGACTACGTCTAGGGGAGCTCAAGCCAGGATTATTTTATTGTATATTTTCTGCCTAGGGTTCTATGATTTTCGTCCTTCTACAATGAATGATACATGTTATATTTATAGACAAGAAACTAGGTTACAGATCTTCATGGGCTTCCCTCGACAGGCTTGCTGAGATTCCAGCCGTCAGGGCTAGGGTTTCCTTGACCAACCCGCGATTTCCGCATCTGGATACGCTTGCCTCGCTTACGCCCCGCGATATCCGCGCCCCTAACTGTCCATATCTTTACCATGTTTATCTCTTCGTGGACTTCCGTTCGAAGTCGCCTTCGACCTGTGGTTTCTCCAAAGTCGCCCGCGACCTTCGTGTATTTCCAAGTCGCTCCGCGACCTTCTCAACTCAGATGAAGTTGTTCTGTGGCCTCCCGATACCCAGCGAAGTCGCTCCAACTGATTGACTCATGAGAGAGGGTCACCTCACCGGGTTGGATTATTTCGTGCTACAACACTATTCACTTTCAATTCTTGATACTATTCACCCACAATTCTTATTACTATTCAACTTTAAATCTCACACTATTCATTTTCTCAATACTATTCACTTCAATTCTCATTATAATATTAATATTAATAACTACATATATTGTTATATTAATAATTTTACTAATAATATAAATATTGAAAATATAATTTTAATAAAATATTGTTAATATTAAATATTATTATAATACTTTTCACAACAGTATTATTTTTTTTTTGTTAATTTTTTATTAACTATTAATACAATAATTTTAGTTTTAAAAAATAATATAATTAGTAATATGACAATGTTAAAATACTAACTGGGGTGCTTCTTACGCCAATATTATAAGTTTTTCTCAATATATTAAAGAATATAAGTACTATTAGTATATTCTTAAAACTAAATATTGTAATAACGTAAACGTGAAAGAATAAATATTATTATAGCAATTTATATAATTTGCATATTATTATTTATTAAATATTGATATTGTTATAAATATTAGTATTATATATCAGTATTTATTTTATTATCGCTAATATTATTATAATGTGGATATTTATATTATTTTTTTAATAATATTATTATATTAATAATATTAATTAAAATATTATAATATTTTATATTATTATTATTAAAAAATTTATACTCAACATATTAATAATAGTAGCAATAAGTTTTCTAATATAATACTGCCCCAATCCAATTTTTGTTTGACCATTTCACTTTTAACTCTAGTTTTAGCGAACGAGTTGTTTATTATTATATAAAATGATAAAATGATTTTTTTAAAGAGGTGTAGGATAAATGAGGGGTAACACTTTAAAAATATATTTATCATTTCAAATACTAATAAACAATTCGCTCGCTAAAACACGAGCCAAATATTTAAAACAGGACGGAGCGAGTATTTTATATTAAATATTATTATAATATTAATATTATTATTTGGAAAAAATATTATTATAGATAAAATTAATTATGATGAGACCTTTCGATGTATATCTAAAAGTACAACTTAACACAAGTCGATATTCATCCCTCAATGCTAAATTATACTTCGTTTCACCATGAGATCGTCTCATGCAAGTGTCTCATATATAATATAAATGTTTTTATGACATACTATTAAATATTTTTTAATTTAATTATGATATCGAGAATATCAATAATTATATGTTTTGGTGTTATTTTAGTATTATTGTAATAATATTATTAATAGTAGAATATTTTTTTTATCATTAACGTTATATTAATGTCTAAAATATTAAAATACATAAATTTTTTGTTATCGAATATACTTTAAAAAAATAAAATTATTAAAATATATAAATTTAATATAACACACTTTAATAACAAAATTATTTTATTAATACAATACAACACAAATTAAATTTATCATACTAACTATTCCAAAAAAGAAAAAAAATCACATCCAATCATATTCTCGTTTTCAACAGACATATCAAACCAACTATAATCATTACATTTTTTTCTACATCCAATCACACTCTTATTTTTCAAAACTATTCATTTAAAAAGTTTTTTTTCATGAAAATGAAAAACAAGAAAATAGATATACATCCAAGCCCAACCTAAATGTTGTGTTTTTATTCGGATTGTAGTTATTGGGTTGCATTATGATTTTATTTTTAAGTTTGAGATTTTATTGGATTTAGGAAAAGACAGTTATGATGCCATGAGTTTCTGGAATTCTGACACTAATTATGAAAGGTTGGTATTATATGAAGAGAGGCCGTGTCTTTCTTGAAACAAACAAGACGATCGAGTGAGACTCATAATTATTTATATAATACCCCCTCCGTCCTATTTTTATTATTCATTTACTATAGAAATAAATTAAAAAAATAGAAAATAATAGTATTAAATAGTTTAAAATGAGTTTGATATAGGGAAATAATAGTATTAAATGGTGTAAAGTGAGTTTGATATAGAGAAATAATAATATTAAATAGTATTGAATGTTGTTTTATTGTCTTATTTGAAAATTAATAATAAACAAAATTAGGACGGCTATTTATGAAAAGCGGATAATCAAAATCAGGACGGAGAAAGTATATATATTATATATAATAATACTGAAAATAGACATAATCATTATAGTGTCTAAGTGTATGTAGTTTGTATTTATTTTTGTTAAGAATAAAGATTCAGACGTTGATGGGGGCACTTACCTTTACTAATAATTTTATTGTTATTTAGTTAAATATCTCAGTTGTCTCTCCCAAAAATATTAACCTAGTCGCCATCAACAATATAATGCATTCAAAACTCCATTGTATTTAATTTGAGAGACTATGATATATATTTTTTTAAAATTGTATGATTGAAAGTTTGAGTTATATTAAAAAATCTATATTATGATATTTATTGATTTTTTTGACAAGATACTATTTTTATTGAATAATTACGAGGTGAATTTAAATATTACATGTTTATCTATGTATGTGTAACTTTTTTATTTGGGTTGATCAATAGTAAATAGTTTATAGTTTTAAATTTTAAATTAATTTTTAAGTGTCATATCTCTTAATATATGTCTGGATATTAAATGAGAACAAAAAAGGTAAGAATTGAAGATTCAACTCTGATGATAATTACCGTGCATGGAGTGTGCATGTACAAATCATGCACGAAAGTTGTATGAAATTGTGCAGCGACTGTTCTTCTAAGGGGTTGCACCGGGCTTCAGCTCAGTGCAAGCCTCCATTAATCTGTTATATATTTATATATAATATGTGAATAAAATTCAATATATGAATTTAAGCCTAGTCCAATATTATTTTTTATTTTATATTTAATTTGCAAACCTCAATCTAAAACTAAAGTTCATTCTCACACTCTTTATTCAATTATTAAATTAAGATACAACTTGATATAAATTTATTTTATGATGTATCGTGTCTCTCCTTTTTTATTTTTCTAATTAAAATGTAATTAAAGTATTGAAATTCAAGAATTTTATCCACAATAAATATTTTATTTTATTGTAATTTTGGATATGCTTTCTTGAGGCTCTCACGCCCAAATGTTTAGGTTGTGCTTGGATGTAGAGCTATTTTTTAATTTTTCATTTTCATGAGATTTTTTTTTTTGAATGAATAGTTGTGAAAATAAGAGTGTGGTTGAATGTGAAAAAAGTGTAATGATTATAGTTGATGTGATATATTTGTTGAAAATAAGAGTATGATTGGATGTGAATTTTTATTTTTATTTTTGTTGTGAATAGTTGGTATGATGAAATTTAATTTTATATTGTTTTAGTTATTTTTTACATTTAAATATATTTAAAAAATATATAAAAATATTATTTTTAAAAAATATATAAAAATAAGATAAATATCATTCTCTTTTTGTTACTCTATACAGTCCATTTTTATTTGAGTTTTTGTCAAAAAGACTCGTCTCAAGTTTAATTAATTGAACATTTTATAAAGAGACATATTTTTGTAAAATGGTTTTACGGTGATGGAAAATAACTTGGGCATGGTACTTTAACTTTTTGAAATGGATAAATTGTGTCTTGTGCTAATTATATCTTAGTTTCATATGTGTGACCGTCTTATACAAGTTTTTTTTATCTTTTAATTTTTATTTTATTTTTTTGCGGAAATTTTATCTTTTAACTTTCGGTCAGCCAAGAAACAACAATTATATACGGAGTAGCAAAACTATCAGCAAGCCTATATTGAAAAACTTGAAATAAAAGCAAAAATGAGTGTATTTTTTATATTTATAAACAGTGTATGTATATATTATGTTGATGTTGCCACCGATGTTACAACATTGGTAACAACATCAGTATTCGTCCTTTCTTCTTAACCACTAACACTTCTATGTTCAATGTTGTCTTTGATGTTGTTGACTGCAGGTTGACGATCTAGGTTGTTCTGCAAGATTTCAGAAGGTTCCACAAGCTTCAAGAATCGAGTAGTAACAAAGATCATGGAAGAGTGGATTGAAGAGTTTCTAGATCCTTCAAGGAGACTCTAGTAAGGCATACACGAAGTCTATAAATAGAAGACATTGGTGTTCACATCAATTGCCAAACATTGTTATATATCGTGTGTCATTTAGTCGAAGCAACAACCAAACATCAACTGTAGAGTGCGTGAGTGCATCCAGAGTGATAGGGTCATTGTTGTGGGTTTTGTTTTACCATTAGAGTGTAATTGTAGGGTTTACAGTACCTCGAGTTGGTGCTAGATTTGTTCTTAGAATAGATCACCTTTGGCAGTGTATAGTTACACTTAAGCCTTTAGATTATATGCTTGATCTTGTTTCAAGAGGGTCGATTTGTGAACCTCTTTGTATTCATTATTTTGATAAATAGTGATTTTGGCCATAGGGCTTCACAATCTATATTGATATAGATTGTGTAAAGTCTTATTAAAATTCGTGTGTTGTGTTTCTGAGTCTTCTGTTGTTTCTGTCTTTTGAATGTTATTTTGAGTGTCACAACATTCAGTGTAATATTACTCTGATTTTACTAAACACAACCCGGACATCACACTTTCAGTTGGCACCAGAGCCAAAACTTGATTTTACTAAGTTAGATCTTGTGTCAATTGTGTTATTTTTGTTATGGCGATGGAATATCCACTTACTTCACAAAGTTTGAGACCACCAATTCTTGATGGTACAAACTATGCGTATTGGAAACCAAAGATGAGGATTTATATCAAGTCAATTGATGAACGTGCCTGGAGAAGTATACTTTTAGGATGGACACCTCCTAAGAATCCTGCAGATGAAGAAGGAGAAGTTACAGTCAAACGCGGACTAGATTGGACTAATGATGAAAGTACAACTGCTAGCTATAATTCTAAAACTTTGAATGCAATATTCACATCAGTTGATATGACCATGTTCAAGATCATATCAACATGTGTTTCTGCAAAAGAAGCTTGGGATAGATTGCAAGAGCATAATGAAGGTTTGGATAGTGTTCGAAGGTCCAAACTTCGAATGCTTGGGACAAAGTTCGAGAACTTGAAGATGAAGGAGGATGAAACAATTTCTTCTTACAATGAACGGGTCACTGATATTGCAAATGAAGCTCAATCTCTTGGAGATCCCATCTCCAATGTGAGATTAGTTCATAAGATTTTGCGTACTGTACCTAAGCTCTTCGATGCAAAGATTTGTGCAATTGAAGAGGCAAGGGATACAGATACAATTAGTCAAAATAAACTGATCAGCATCCTATGTGCGTATGAGATGAATACAACTGAGAAGGATGACAAAACTGATGCAAAGAAAGTGGTGGTGTTCAAAGGTGAAACGTCTTCAAATGCTGAGCAAGTGTCTATTGTGACTGAAGCGGATTCAGAGGATGATGTTGCTGACATATGTTCCAACCCCGAGGAGTACATTGTTTTTATGACAAGGCAATTCGAAGCTCTTATGAAAAAGAGGAATAGCAAGTTCAAATGCAACATTCAACCAAAGATTTAGATCAACAACTCTCCACAACCCTTTGAAAAGAAAGGTAATGCATTCCAACCAAGGCAAATTGGTAATGGAATCAAAGGCAGGTATGACAAAGTTGACCCTGAGTATAGAAAGTCTGTTCAATGTAATGCATGTCATGGGTATGGTCATTATGCGAATGAATGTGCTAATACCTTGCTTAAACTGAAATTGAACTTCAATGCTACTTTAAGTGATGAATCTGATGAAGAGCATGAAGAACAAAATGAAGAACGTGCATTCTATGCTAGAATAGATTATGATGATTCCTTAGACGATGATCTGGACTATTCTGATTCTGATGTTGAACCAGATGTTACCACATCTGAAGTAACATTAGATGAAGATTGTTCTGATAAAACTGTTAACTGTTTTAATGGTTTAATTGATGATAAAGGAACATCTATTGTGAATAGTGAATCATGAGGATCATACTGTAAAGATTTGTTTGATAAATGGGAATCTCAATATCAAATTCTAAAGTCTATGACTAAAGAAAATGATGACTTGAGAGACTCACTAACCAAATTTGAAGTTGTCTTAACAAGAAAGGATTTTGAAATTTCTAAACTAAAGGAATAATTGAAAAGTTCAACTTTGTGTTTTAAGAAATATGCCAAAGGAACAGAAATGTTGAAAGATGCTTTGATGATTGGTAAATCTGATACTACTGGTCTTGGTTATGAAACTACTTCTAAAAGCTTTAAATCTGTGAAATTTGTTAAAGCTGGAGAAAAAACAAATGTCAAAACTCCAGTGGAAACAAAATCTCACATTAAGAAGAAGAAAAAAAAGTATGTGTGTCACTATTGTTCTGGTCATGGTCATATTCGTCCATATTGTGATAAATTGAAAGAGGACATGAAGGTGTTACAAGCTGAAGTTTCTGAGTCACGATGTGCTAAAACTGAATGTGTCAGTAAACAAGATGTGACTTGTAATGTTGTGTATACATCTCTGAAAGCATGTGTACCTGGTATATGGTACTTCGATAGTGGTTGTTCTAGGCACATGACTGGTCAAGTGAATTTCCTGTCTGATTATGAGAAATTTGATGGAGTAAATGTCACTTATGGTGGTGGTTCCAAAGGGAAAATTGTTGGGAAAGGTACTCTCAATGTTGAAGGATTTTCTAAACTGTCTAATGTCTTACATGTTGAAGGTTTGCTTGCTAATTTGATTAGTATAAGTCAACTATGTGATGATAATTTGCATGTCAAGTTTGATAAGAATTCTTGTTATGTTCTGAATAATGAAAATGAGTGTCTTATGACTGGTAATAAGTCAATTGATAATTGTTATCTTATTGGAACTTACAATGTTTGCAATCTTGCCAATAATATTGAAGAAGTTTTATGGCATCAAAAACTTGGACATGTTAACTACATGAATATCCAGAAACTTGTGAAGATTGGTGTTGTAAGAGGTTTACCAAAGTTGAATATTGGAGAAACCATGATTTGTGGTTCTTGTCAGAAAGGTAAACAGATCCGAGTGTCATACAAGATGTTGTCACATTGTTCGACAACACGATGTTTTGAGCTGCTACATATGGATCTTATGGGTCCTATGGAAACAGAAAGTCTTGGAGGTAAAAGGTATTCATTGGTTGTGGTAGATGATTTCTCAAGATATACCTGGATTGAGTTTTTGAAAGAAAAATCTGAAACTTTTGTTGTTTTTAAGGTTTTGTATAAAAGGTTTAAAATTGTATACAACTTAAAAGTGAGTAAGATTAGGTCAGATCATGGTAGGGAATTTGAAAATAGTTTATTTTCTGATTTCTGTGAAAAGAAAAGTATAATGCATGAGTTTTCTTCTCCTAAAACTCCACAACAAAATGGAATAGCTGAAAGGAATAATATAACTCTTCAAGAAATGGTTAGGGTAATGTTGCAAGCTAAACATCTTTCTAAAAGGTTTTGGGCTGAAGCATTAAACACTGCATGCCATATTATTAATAGAGTTTTTATGTGGCCACAAAGTTCAAAAACAACTTATTAGATTCTGAACAACAAGAAACCAAATCAGAAATACTTTCATGTATTTGGTTGTGTGTGTTACATTCTGAATGATAGAGATCAACTTCAAAAGTTTGACTTTAAAAGTGACAAAGGTTTTTTCTTAGGCTATTCTAGAAATAGTAAAGCCTATAAATTTTCAACCTTAGGTTAAACACTGTTCAAGAATCTATGAATGTTGTTTTTGATAATACAAATAATGAAAGGGGAAAAAAAATCTTGAAGAAGATGTGTGCGAGTATATTGAGATTTCTCTTGGGCTGAAATTGCGGAAATTCAAAGGATGTTACACCTAATGTCATGGCATCTGGGACAACATTCTCTGAAAATTCAAAAACAGAAAGTTCAGAAAGTAATACTCAATACACTTATGACAAGGTACCTGCTTCCAGAATCATGAAAAGCCATCCTTCAAACCAAATAATTGGTGATTCTTACGTTGAGTACAAAACCCAAAAGATGTTGTAAGATATGGGTATAGCAACATGGTTCAAAAGAATGTTGCCTTAAAGATATGTTGTTATGTGAAGAACTTAATTTTGAAAGGAATGATGTTTGCAACATGGTTAATGTCATTGGAACCAAATGTTATTTTAAGGAATTGAGTCTCGAAACATAGTAAGGAATAAAATGTCAAAAGGATACCTTAAATGAGGGTATTGATTTTGATGAAACATTTGCACCTGTAGCTAGGATTGAATCTATTAGATTGTTATTAGCTATAACATGTTTTATCAATATCAAATTGCATCAAATGGATGTAAAGGCTGCATTTTTTAATGGTATACTTGTAGAAGAGGCCTATGTTGAACAACCCTTAAGATTTGAAGATCCTCACTATCCTGATCATGTTTATAAGCTTAAGAAAGCATTGTATGGCTTGAAAGAAGCTTCTAGAGCTTGGTATGGTAGATTAGTGACTTTTTTTTTTGCGGTTTGGTTTTGTTAGAGGAGAAAGCGGGACAAGACTTTGTTTATTAAATAGGTTGATGAAGGGTTGATGATTGCACAAATATATGTTGATGACATAGTATATGGAGCAACATCAGACAAGATGCTGAATGAATTTGTTGAGGCAATGTCATCTACATTTGAGATGAGCATGGTTGGAGACTTGAATTACTTTTTAGGTCTGCAGATCAAGCAAAAAGATGATGGAATCTTCATTTGCCAAAGCAAATATGCAAAGAACTGGTTAAGAGATTTGGTCTTGAAAATTGAAGCATATGAAAACACCTATGAGATCAACTTTCGGAAGTTGAACAAAGGCGTCTTTGGTCAAGATGTTGATCACACTTTGTCTGAGATCCATGATAGGTAGTCTTCTTTATCTTACCTCTAGTAGACGACATTATGTATAGTGTTTGTGTTTGTCTTTAGGTACCAAGTTAATCCAAAGGAATCTCACATGAATGTTGTGAAGAGGATTATCGGATATGTTCTTTGGAACAACGGATCTTGGTATATGGTATAAAAAAGGACCAAGCGATTATCTTGTTGGGTATAGTGATCTTTGATTGATTTTGGAGACATTGATGATAGGAAAAGCACAAGTGGTGGATGCTTTTACATGGGTAACAACTTGATTTCCTGGCATAGTAAGAAATAAAATTGTGTTTCACAATCTACTGCAAAGTCTGAGTACATTGCTGCTGGTAGTTGTTGTACACAACTTTTATGGTTGAAAAAGATGTTTGATGACTATGGACTTGAGAATGATATTTTGACTGTGTTTTGTGATAATACTAGTGCTATTAACATTTCTAAAAACCCAGTACAACATTCTCTTACCAAGCATATAAGTATAAGACATCATTTCATAAGTGACCTTGTAGAAAAGAAAATTGTGAAGTTAGAGTATGTTCTCACTGATAATCAACTTGCTAATATTTTTACTAAAACCCTTGATCATGAGAGGTTTTCCTTTCTGAGGAAATCTCTTGGTTTGTGTACTATCTGAGTTCTTTAGGGTGGATGTTGCAATAAATGTTACAACATTTGAAGCAACATCTGGTTTGATTTTTGTAGTACTTGGTTGATTTGATCGATTCTCATGGTTTTGGATATGATTTTGAGTTAAATTCTTATTGAGTCAAGTCACTGTGATTTTCTGGACACACATTTCTTAAATGCACAAAAAGAAAAGAAAAGATACACACATTAGATGTAATCTCTCACTGAGTAACTATGGAGCACGGAGTTCGCTACTACGATGTCTTCTTTTTCAAAAGGTGATTGATATAATATCAATTTGCTCATAATCCACTGAGTAACTATGGGACACGGAGTTCGCTACTACGATGCTCTCTTTTCAAAAGGTGGATCAATATGAGTTAAGTGTATAAAAAGAAAAGATGAAAAGTGAAACATTGGTTGTGTAAAACAGGCAAAATGAATGTTGAAGTGTGTGTGTGTCATTCTTGAATGCAACATTGACTTGATTTGACTAGATTTTACTTGGATGATTATTTAAATTGTGACTTTTTGATTAAATTGATTATTTAATATAAAAATTGGCCACACTTTATTTAATTTCAGTTTGTACATTGTTTTATTCTTTTTCGGGCATTTTGTTTTAGTGAAAATAGGGCAGAGATCGTGTGGATTAGATAATGGAAGTAGTGGGAGTGATGGTTTCATCACATTGCACCCCATGATCTCCATTTCTAGAACATTCACTTTGTGGGATAATGGCTTGTAACATGAAGATTTCGAATTCTATTTAAGGGTTCGAGTGAGTGTTATTTTGTATACTGAAAACTTGTTTTGAGTTTAAGCGTACAAAAGTTTGAAGAGTGTTAAAGGTATTACTGGTTTTGTCATAAAATATTAATTGGAATTGAATTTTTAGTTCTATTTTGTCACTAACACTTTTGATATATATAGAGCACAATGGCTGGAAATCAAAACACTTCACCAAACACGCCTTCAAACCCTTCCTCTTAAAACCCTAAAATCGCGAACCCGCTTCACCTTCTTGCATCAATGGCGACTTCGATCGATTCACCAAATGCCACATCTACTGCTGAATCATCTAACCCAACACTCCAGAATCCATTGAATTCAGAACCAATTTCGGTTGTATTCCCTGAAACCGAACATCCGCTGAACGTGAGCGAGGCAATCATTTCGCTTCAACGCTCTGACACTCCTATGACGATCATGTTTGGAGAGTTTCCGGTGAACATTCTACCATTCTTGAATATTTCATCATCAAACCCTCCATGTGGTGTTTTCCCAGATGACTTCATTGTTGGGGCTGAAAAATCGAAACCGATGGCTGAAAATGTCGAGCCCGCGCAACCCGATGCTCAAGCTGATGTTGAGATGGAAGATATTTCCATGGGGGAGCCCGTGGAGAAGGCTAAGGCTGATATTGCTGCTGCTGGTACTTCCTCCAAGAAGCCGAAGAGGAAGAGAAGCCCTGTGAAACCTAGAAGAAGATCAAACCACTACAAGCCCAGGGTGGACTACTCTGAGACAAAGAGAGGTAAGATTTCTGATTTAGGTCAAGCCTCAAGGCCAATTGCAGTGTCTGATTCTTCTGAATCAGAAAAGAGTTTGGAAAAGGCTGAGGAGAGTGAAAAGTCTGCTGAGGAAGTTGAGCACTCTGTTGAGAAGAGCGTTGATGAGGAGAGTGTGAAATCGATTGCTGAAGAGACAGAACCAAATGAAGCATATGAGCCTGCGACTGATGCTGAGAAAGATGATGATGATGATGATGATGATGATGGAATTGATAATGCCCATGCTGATTCAGAAAGTCCTGATGAAATCATTCCTATTGCTGAGTTGGTAGCTAAGAATGAAAGAAGAACAAAATTCAGAAATGATCCTGAAGCTACTACAAAGGCTACAACTGAGTTGAGAACAAAGAGAAGACATGAACCTGTTGCTGACTCTGATGTTGATGAAGATGTTGAGCACAGGTGCTACAACACCATCAGGAGAACCAGATGACTCTGATGATCCTGATGAATCAGACTCAAGTAGTTCAGGTAACACATCTTCTGAACCTGATGATGATGATAGTGATGATGCTTATCATGGTATTTCTAGTCCTAAGTTTGATGTTATGAGAATGAGACTTTTGTTATCTGAAATGAGAATAAAAGTTTATGAATTTGATAGGCAAAATCTGATTCAATTCTTTGAGGAAAGGAATCTTTTGCATGTTGTACAGTTTGCTTCACCTTTCTTTGACACTTGGGTATATGAATTTTACTGCAATTTGAGGAAAGGAACTGGTAGAAGAAATTCTAGGAGATATGGGCATGTGAGGTTTAGATGACAGAATGTAGGCTTTAATCTTGGTGTGATAAATGCATTTTTGAGAACCCCTGATGTTGAGGAAGATGTTGTTCCTACTTTGAATGAGATTGTGACTGCTATTACTGGTGGTTTAGTGAGAAGATGGACAACAAAGGTTTTGTCATCCAAGTTGACAAGTCTGTTTTCTGTTGTTCACAAATTAATTGTGTACAACTGGTTGCCCACTACCAACACTACCAAGATCACTGAAGCTCAAGCTATTCTGATGTACAGGATAGTGGTCATGAACAATTTCAATCGGGGGAGGACAATCTTTGATAATGCTGTGAAATGTGCAGGTGGTAAGAAAAGTGTTTTACCATATCCTTGTATGATCTTTGCTCTGTTGGACAGGATGGATATTGCTAGGGAACCTGTTGAAAGTCTGGGTGGAATAATTCCTGACTTAGGAATTTCCAAAGTCTTGTTGAAAGGAAACAGAATCCTTGACTTGCCATACAGGAGGCCTAATGCAGAGGGAGATGAAACTGAGCCTGAGGTTGTTGAACCTGTTGTTCAAAATCCGGATGTTGCACCAAATGCTGGCAACAATGATGGTGACACTGACTTGAGAAATTCTCCAGTTCAGTCTGTTACTATTCACATGAATTTCATACTTCAGCAAATTGAGAATTTGCAGGATCAGATTGCTGAGCTGAATGTTATGAAGAGTTTTTGGGAGAGGTTGCTTTCTGCTCCACCAGGGGGAGTAGCACCTGATGCTCCTGAAGTTGCTGCTGAAGTTCCTACTACTGAAGATGTCCCTGAGGTTGTTCCAGATGATGTGCATGAAGAGAATGAGTCAGATCCTCCGGTTGTACAGGTTGAACAGGCTGCTGACCAAGGTGATGATGATGAAGAAGCTGATATTGATGATATCATAGAGGAAGTCTATGGTGATCTCCAATGATGGTTGAATGGGTTTTTGTTTTAGATCATGAAGAATGGGGGAGCCGTGAACAAAGTCAGGGGGAGCATGTGCAGGCCTTGTTGATGTTGCAGCTGATGTATCAGTTTCATCACCTCCACTCTCTTTTGTTTATCCTTCATATTCATTTGATCTTATTTTTACAAGTTTATTTCCTAAACTCTGTTCATGTTGGTATGTAATTATTGAACAAATAGTTGATAGGTTTACTTGTTTATGTTTTGAGTATTATGACTTGCTCTAATATTCTGTTATTTTGAATATTGATGATTAGTATGATCTGATGTTGATATTCTGATGTTTTAGGTTAAGATGTCTTATATCCTAGCTCTAATATCCTTTTTTTCATTGCTCTGATAGTCTAACCTTGTTGATTGGTGGAAATATGTTCAAGTAATATATGTTCTACTTTGTCTGCAGGTATAAGGATTGGTACATGTTGTACTTGTGTCATTTTTCCTTTTGTTCTAATATGTTCTTACATCTTGCTCTGATGAGTTTCAATGTAATACACATATGCTCTGATATGTCATATGCTCTGATATGTTTTACATTATTCTCTGACAAGTTTTCTGCAGACTGAAGTTTCTCAAACAAATGAAATTGTTTGATGATGATTCGATTCTTGATAGCTACAAAATGGTTTGACACTTAGTAGTGCAGCTGATATGATTATGAGCTCTATCATGCACAGTACCTGATGTATTTGGTATTTCAGGTGTGTTGTAGCAGAAAGATCGAATGGGGGAGATTGTTGATGTTGCCACCGATGTTACAACATTGGTTACAACATCAGTATTCGTCCTTTTTTCTTAACCACTAACACTTCTATGTTCAATGTTGTCTTTGATGTTGTTGATTGCAGGTTGACGATCTAGGTTGTTCTGCAAGATTCCAAAAGGTTCCACAAGCTTCAAGAATCAAGTAGAATGGACTAGATCATGCGACTGTTTTCATAACTTGAAGAACCCACTACGTGGAGCAGTTACAAAGATCATGGAAGAGTGGATTGAAGAGTTTTTAGATCCTTCAAGGAGACTCTAGTATGGCATACCCGAAGTCTATAAATAGAAGACATTGGTGTTCACATCAATTGCCGAACATTGCTATATATCGTGTGTCATTTAGTCGAAGCAACAACCAAGCATCAACTGTAGAGTGTGTGAGTGCATCCAGAGTGATAGGGTCGTTGTTGTGGGTTTTGTTTTACCATTAGAGTATAATTGTAGGGTTTACAATACCTCAAGTTGGTGTTAGATTTGTTCTTAGAATAGATCACCTTTGGCAGTGTATAGTTACACTTAAGCCTTTAAATCATATGCTTGATCTTGTTTCAAGAGGGTCGATTTGTGAACCTCTTTGTAATAATTATTTTGATAAATAGTGATTTTGGCCATAGGGCTTCACAATCTATATTGATATAGATTGTGTAAAGTCTTATTAAAATTCGTGTGTTATGTTTCTGAGTCTTCCGTTGTTTCTGTCTTTTGAATGTTACTTTGAGTGTCACAACATTCAGTGTAACATTACTCTGATTTTACTAAACACAACCCGGACATCACACTTTCATATTATAATTGCGTGTTGAATATTTTATTCGTCTATTTAAAGATGAAAAAAAACAGCTATATATAGTATAATATAATCTAAAATAGTAGAAAATGTATATTATATTAAAAAATACAGCCACATATTTGTCAATATAGTTAAGTAGATAAATAATTTAGTAAAAGAATCAATTATATAAATAAACTAAAAAAATATAAGAGTAACACTCATGTAAATCAGGTCTGTACATGAACTTTGTTATTATTATAGAGTTCATCATAAACTCGAGTTCACACAAGTGTTTATCAAAATATAAATATATGAATAAAATAAAAGTAATTAACTGTGTTGCAAACAATAATACCAAATACCCTCTCTATTCCTCTTTTATTTGAACATTTAACAAAAAAGTTCATGGCAAACTTAATTGAATATTTCTACAAATCACAATAAAATTATTTTTCCATTTTATCTATACATCTCAACATTACACTTAGTGTCATTATTTTTTTCACACTAAAGTCAATTTTATCTTCTTTAATTTAAAAAAAGTTACCATTATTTTATTATTTAACCTCAATAAAAAAATATTTTATCCTCTTTAATATTAATAAACAATTTTTTTTAAAAATTCATGCGAACAGAAAATGTTCAGATAAGACATAAACGGAGGGAGTATATAAATAAAGTAATTTAATTGAAAAAATACATAAATTAATACAAATATGAAAATAAATAAAATAAATTAAATTATAAATATGTATATAAGTATATAAATAAATTTATAAATATATAAATAAAAGACACTTTATCAAAATATAAATAAGTTATACAGAAAAGAACTTATGGCACATGGGAATTACTATAATTTTAAAACAACTTTTGAGGGGTCAGCCGTTGTCGGTAGTAATGTTAATTCGGGCCGGGCTAAACGGGCCGGCCCGTTTAAACCTATTATATGCAGAGTTAGGGCCGAGCAATGGGAGGCCCGTTTAAAATCGGGCCTTTTTGGCCCGGACCGATTAGCCCGCGGGCAAAACGGTCTAGCCCGCGGGTTAACCGGGCCAGCCCGTTTAGCCCGTTTATATTTATATATACTCAATTTTTTAATTTTTTTTTATTTTCTAATTTTTTAATTAATTTTTTTTAAAGTTTTTTCACAAATTTAAATAAGGCAAAAATCAATTATGGCCAATCAATTACAAATTAAATATTTCTATTTGATTTAGTCAATTAATAATTAATCCTCTCCAATTCAATATTTTTTAACAGTTTTGAATTTCTATTGAATTGAATAAATAAGTAAAATATTAATCCAATATAAAATAATAATATAATATTTTTATAAATTCTATTATGAAATTTGTTCATAATATGAAACTGATATCATTATAATTATAAATTAATATTATGGTATTAATTTATAAATGTGATGATACAAATTTTATATTATTAACTAATTTCATGGGAACTTTGCTCAATTATGTTATTAAAGATGATGAGAACTAATTTTATATTTTGAACATTTGTTATTAAAGATGATGGGGCAGCCTGGATCGAAATTTTTGTCATTATGTAATGTTAATGTTTGAACATTTTTTTTTTAATTTTTTTCGGAGCCCGTTAGGTGGCCCGTTTAGCCCGCAACCCGCTAGGGTTAGGGTCTCAACTATTAGAGGCCCGCTTTTAAAATGATGAAAGCTTAAGACCCAAGGGACCGTTTAGTAAAAGTAGGGAAATTTGGCCCTAATGGGTTAGGGCCGACCCGTTTAATAATACTAGTTGTCGGCAACAATATTATTTTCCCAGTTTTCCAAGAAATTTTCGAAAACTTTACTGTAGATATAGAAAATTTTTGCAGGGAGAACAATGCTGATTTCGGTGAATAGTATACAGAAATGAGGATTTTTTCAAAAAGTGGAAAAAAACTTGACATCCAAGCACAATCTTAGAGTTTATCATCTGAATATAATTATATTTTTTTTATTTATTATTTTTATTTATTTAACTTATTCAATATTAAATATCTACGTTGTTCCCTCAATTTTTATCCTTTTCTTTTGAGGAATATATATGAGTAATTTATTTTTTATTTGTTATATATCATGATAATGATAAATGTTTTGCCACTTTAATATTATTAAAAAAAATTATAAATGTAATAATGTACTAACATGAGTTAAATGGGATATTTTTTAAACTCATAAACGTTTCTTGAAATGATTAAAAAATATTGAGTATAAATTGTATGGTTTTTTTAAATTAAATATTATTTATTAATAAAAAAGCAACATATTTTATTGATGAACAATAATTTTTTGAAATATATTTTGTTAAAAATATAGATAAATTCGGACTTAATTACTAATGAGATTTAGGTTTTGAAGTTCAAATTAATATATTTAAAAAACTCTATATGTAAATATAAAATTTTAATGTGACGAAACTTCAAAAAATTTCAGTCCAACCCCACCGTTAAATCTTAGATCCGTCCCTGAAAATGTGCACGATCGTACACGAAATATGCAAATATCATTCGTACTCTACCTACTTAAACAATTATACACAATCATTACATGTAAAAATATTTAAAAAAACATACAACACACATTATGATATATATTAAAATGACTCAATTTTAAAATTGACTCATACTCTATAATTCAAAGGATCGGCCATGTGAACAGTAAATTTAAAATTTGGACTTAATTAGGGCAATGTTTGCAATATGAGTCATAATACTTGTACCTATTTGATTCGCTGGCTATGGTAACGGGTTAAAAATATAGTATGTCCTTGATCTAAATTAATTAGGGCTAATTAGTCACAATCATGAATATAAATATAAAACGGAAAGATGCATTATGCATATATTCCAAGTCGTCCTGTAGGTCTATGATTAAGCAAATATAGAAAAATGGAAAATAGAAATTTATAAAATGGAGAAAAATATACTCTTTGTGTCCCGAGAAAACGTGCACACCATTAAAATGACAAACCCTCCATAATCTTTATTCTTACAATATCCACAATATTACACAAAATATCATTATATTTTTTGCCGCACATCGGTGGCGTCATCGCAATGCCGTCATCGGTCATACCGTATACCCGTCAAAGAATTTCTGATATGTGAAAATTCATAGTACCAGATTTAAAAATTACGGTATACCGAAGTTCGGTATACCGTAATTTCGGTATACAAAAATCACATACCGTATACCGTACCAAAATTTCGGTATACCGTACCGTACCGAAATTTTCGATACATACCGGATTAACGATATACCGTTTCATTCCGAATTAACGGTATACCGTTCATACCTTGATTATTTATTTAAAAAACCTATATTTTATGAATAATAATCTCTTAACATATATCTCCCTTAAAGACGGGTTTTTTAACTATGGGAACACTCAAAAAAATTCTATGAATTCCAAATTTTCAGTTTGAATCAGGAAACCCACAGAGACAATTCAAAATAAAAGGATAAATTTTCAATGTACGATATTAAATTAAAAAAATAAAATATATTAAATATTTTTCTAAATATGGTACAGTATATATCCAATGTATCGGTATACCGGTATACCGAAAAATATTTTGGTATACCGGTATATATTCGGTATCTTAAGTATACCATGACTTTAAAAAATTTATACTGAATTCTCTGCGCACGAAAACTCCGGTATACCGAAAATTCCGGTAAATTCGGTATATTTCCGGTACGGTAAGCCGTATATACCTGGTATTTTCGGTAAATTTTCCACCTCTACGCACACATACACAAAATTCAACTCCTTTCTTTATTTTATACATAAAAATTTATAAAATTACCCCTCAAAACTCTACTCATCAATACACTTTCTTAATCTTTGTGCCCATTTATAATGCACATTATCCCGGGATGGAGGGAGTATATAGTTTAGATGTATATAATAATGTTGTGAATAGAGTATTTATAGCGACTATGTATCCCTTTGGATAAATTTTTTTGAATTATATATATCGAAAATTTTATATTTATACATTAAAATCGTTAAATTTTGTCATTTCATTCCGTTGGGATTTTAAAATTTCACCGCTCTTATCTTATTAAAAATTTCAACTTCCTTATAACGAAATTTTGGATTCGTCCCGGCACCCTCACATTATTGATCGTTTGAGAAAAGTCCTCCAAACTTTTCACTGAGGGCTCGTTTGGATTCATGGTTAGGTTTGATATGTTATAATTGGATTATGTTGGATTACACTATTCATTTGTGTTTTTATATTACATTGTATGTTGAATGGTTTGTAGGATTGTAAATGAGATAATTAGTCATGAATGGGTGTAATAAATTGTTTGGATTGTAGGATTATATTACCTTTTTTATTTTTTAAATTATTTTTTTCTCACATGTTTTAGGGTTACGTTGTACGCCTAAAAAAATCATCACTTTATCTTCGACGACACTAAAAAATCCCTCTTTTGCATTTTAGTTGAATAATTAGTAACACTCAAATTATTCAATTAAGATGTAATGATTTGATAAAAACAAGCCAAAAATATACAATCTTCCACCCTGTGATTCCTAAGTTAGAACCAAATAAAAGTATACAAAAATAAAGAATTTGCAGCTAATTTCCTAGATCATATTCACGCTACCAACAATAATTAAGCACATATTCAACATTCATTTAGTCCAAAAATCTATCTTTTTTTTTATTAATACCATATTATCACAATAAATTACTGCACAGTGAATCAATAAAAAACCTTATTAATAAGCAGTAAAGAATCAAAATAATCACTAGGACAATCTAAAATATCTAAAAACAAGATTTACGGAAAATCATGCTCAATAATTTGGAAAAGAAAAAAACGAGATTGTAGGGATTGCGAAATTGAAAAGTGCCTACAAAATCTCTCTCCTGGCGGCGGAACCGTACTGTGAGCGATCGATATTCTGTCGCCGCTTCTTGTAAACCAACACACCACGCCTATGAAGAGTTGAGCGTTTCCTGAATCTTCGTGACGAAGAAGATGAAAAATGTATATATATGGACGGTTTCATGACCTAGTGGGCCGAATGGTGGTTGGGCCAGAAAACAGTAAAACTCAATGGCAATTTCGTAATATTAGTTAAATAGAGAAGGGCATTTGTGACATTTTCCTACAACACAATTGGACAGGTTTTCTAATGATAAATAATCTGACCCCCAAGGCATGGATCAATATTCCCGTCAGTGTGGGTTAATTAAGGCAAATGAACCCGGGCCTAACAATCAAATCGGGCTTTAATCCCCAACACAAAACAACTTATAGAGCCCTACTATTCAATCTAACCTATGTAATCCATTAAACGAAACACACCGTGAGAGTTTGAAAATATCCTCAAAAGCTAGCTATGAATTATTTGGACACGTTATCTGTCTGAATTGGCAAATAATATCATTGTCCCGAACGAATTATGTATAAGATTATAACATTAAAAGAGAATTGTGTTTGAAATAATTCATACATGGGATATACTTTTGCTTGATATTTAGATCATACTTCTCAAATTAGATTGAAGCTTTACAAATTCATAATTTATATATAGTATAGTAAATGAGACTAGTCGAGCATAGCTCGGATGAAATACTAGTTCCAAATAAAAACAAAAATAGGAGTCAAGAAAATCGCCGAAGCGTACCAAAATCTCAACGAAAATTCAAAACATATTCTTCAGAAAACAGACAATGGAAAAGAGTGAGATAGTAGTGAAAGCAGAGGAATTGATGGAATCAGCAATGAAAGGGAACGATGCATCACACGACGCCGCCCACGCCTACAGAGTGCGAGACCTCGCTCTATCTCTTGCTCTCGAAGAGGGTTTATCTGAATCTCCTAATTCAATGTTCATTGTACGCCAATTCCTGTCACCAAACTATTGAATTGCTTGTTAATCTACTGTTATTTGCGTTTAATTGTGTATAATTATCTATAACATGACGCCATTCCTGATACCGTGATACATACATGTAAACCCTAGTAAACGCAAGCGTGAAATTCGCAGAGTGGGCATATTTTGTTGCATTCATATGTAAACCCTCTGTTGATTATTATGTCACAAAATGCTCTTGCAGGTATTGAGAGTTAATTGCTGTATTATTAAGATGTAGATTAGATCTTAAGCATTAAAACTTGTATTGTGTAAGTTGATGTTTTCCTGTAAGTTAAGCACCATCATAGTACCAATTTTTTTTTCATGAATCGTAGTTGCTGTGAGATGTACATTATTTGGATCCTGTGTTAGAAGTATGTCTTATCAAAATGTGTGAGTTGAAATTTATCTTCTTACTGTTCAGGTGGAGTTAGCTGCACTTCTGCACGACATAGGTTATAAAGCTCTGTTCCTTTAACTTTGAAATCGTTGCTGGGTGTATTCAATGTTAACCAATGAAAAAATGCTACTATGTTTCCGTTTATATTTGTCTTGTTGGCTTAAATTATACTCCTGATTTTCATTTTCTTCAAGTAAGTATTTTTCTTCTCCACATACTCTAGTATTTGTTTCTTGTGACTTGTCTGTCCTTACCCTTGAAGATGAATAATGCTAGCTAATTAACATGGATATGGAATTAGACATGAAGGCATCTTGTAGCAGATTTTTTCTAAGTCGTGGGATCCTTGTACCCTAAAAGCATCAGTATTGCTCATATCTATAGAATAATAGTTATCTACTATTTTATGGATTTGATAACGATTTATGGCTAAGTTTGGGTAATATCTACCATATGCATTTGCATGCCAAATGACTTTCATACCCAACCATCTCATCAAGGAGTAGCGTATAGCTTAATTGGGCAGGTACCGTGGTAGAATTAAAGTTTTGGTATCTTCAATTCTCTATTTGTCTATCTTTGCTCAATTGCGACGTACTGATGGTGTTTTTCTGGACGATTAATTGCAGGGGACTATAAGAATATGAGGTTGGTATTCTTCTTCTTCTTAAATGACACTTTTCCCTTGTTTTGCCTTTTGAATGACAAACTACGAAAAAGAGGCGTTCTCAGCATACTTTTTATAGGAAAAAAAGAAAAAACCCCGAGCATATAATTTTGCCCTGGGAGTAACAAAATATTCTCCCATAGTTAAACTTGCAAAATTTTGCAGATACTGATTATACATTACTTAAAACTTATCTGTATTTCAATGATGTGATTACATCATAGCTAAAAGCTACATGACGCAAATGTTTTCCCTCATGTTTGCAATCTTTCCAATAGTATTGGTTGTGTGTGTCCAATTAAATTGTAATTTGGCCATTGCACTCTTTCTCCATCAGTTCACTTTCGATCGCATTGGAACCTCCTTAATCTTTTGCCTTTGTAATGTTGTGATATTTAGAGATCCATCGGAAGGGAAGATTGTTGAGGACTTTCTTATCAAGGAAGGAGTAGATGAAAGTATCTCAACGAGGATATTAAGCATCATAAAGGGAATGGGTAAGTTGCTCTGGGGACTTTTTGCTATTGTTAGATGTTGGAAGGTCTACCTTTTGTTCATAGCATTGTTGTATTTGATACTTTTCCCCTTCCGTGTGCCTCTTTGCTTCTACGTAGAAGTTCTCTTGTAAAACATATAAGTTTCATTTTCTTTATGTGGTTGCTGGAATTTTATCTTCTTTTTTCTTGGTAATTATACTTGTTTATTGTTTTTTTCATAAAAAAGATTAAGTCGTCATGTACTAATCTGGGTACTTGAATTGGATCTGTTTCACGTGTTTCAGGTTTCAAGGAGGAGATTGGTGGACTTAATGGGAAAACTCAATGTCCAGAATTTGGAGTGGTACAAGATGCCGATCGCCTTGATGCAATTGGTGCTATAGGTAATCTTTTGGTAGTCCCCTTTTATGCATCAGATTCGACATTCTCTATCATTTGGTTGGAGTTATTTTGATATCTTTTCTTAGTCCCAATTTATAATTTTTGGGGTGTTGCAAGCCTATTTGCTTGAGTTCTGATATCGCACTTGGGGTTTGATGTAGTGGTGCTACTAGCATGAATTGCTATTAATACTAGACTGGAAATCTACCACTTCGAATTTATTAAATTGTCGAGGTTTTTTTTTTTTTAAAAAAAAAAAATTGTAAAGTGAAATTAATAGCAATGAAGAACTAGAACATGGATGCACATCTTTTAAAAACGAAAGTGAATACAAATATTGGACGGCTCAACTTGCTCCAAATTATGTTATCAAATCAAAGTTTGTGTGTACCAAAATGGAAAACTGAAGTCTGAAAGAGAGGATGGAGTAGGGAAGATAATACTATCCCATCTCAGAATATGATGCTGCAGGTATTTTCTATTGTTCTTTTGCTGATCTTCCTTTCAAATAGACGATTGTGTGGCTTCAATTACTAAGTCAGGATTTAAATAGTTATATCTACGAGTAATTAATTTCAATACCAATCACGCTGACAGAAACTGTTTTCAGGAATTGCGCGATGCTTAACATTTGGGGGGAGCAGGAATAGGGTGCTACATGACCCCAAAATAAAACCACGATCCGATTTATCCAAGGAAAAGTACATGAATAAAGATGACCAGACAACGATGAACCATTTTCATGAGAAGCTTCTCAAGTTGAAGGAGTTGATGAAAACCAAGGTTCATACTTATTAAGTAGAAATAAGTTTGTGTTCCTCTTTAGCACTTTCTTTTCTGCCTTGTGTTACATACTTACATTACATAGTGTAATATGTGTTATTTAAAAAGTAACATTAATTTGAGGATAAACGGCAGGCTGGTCAGAGGAGGGCGGAAAAAAGGCACAAATTCATGGAGGAGTTCTTGGAGGAGTTTTACGAAGAATGGAATGGAAATGCTTGATCATAAGTACTCTCTCTCTCTCTTTAAACCTCTTCCATATTATTGTATTTCAATCGTTCTCTGATCTATTTCCTTTTCCCTGAAAAATGCTTCAACTGATACTTATGCAGAAGTTGCGAGCATTGCAATTTGCATCAAACCCTCAAAGTGAAATGCTTATGTATCCATATGAGCACACTTTCGAAGAGTATACCATTGTAAAATTAATATTTATGTTCTATTTTTCAGTACCAAATGATCGTGTTGCTAGGTTATTAGTCCATCAATAAAATGTTTATCTTTTTTATAACCCAATATTCGGCCCGAAGACCTCTATTTTTGTGAGTTTCGTTGTAATCGCTTAAAAAATCACTATTGGAAAAAATGGGTGTGTTTTCAAACTTTAAAAACAGCTTCTAGAAATCACTTTTCTTCTGCTTTTAGAGTAGTTACTCCATCCGTCCTATTTTAGATTGTTCATTCACTGTTTGACTCATGTTTTAGCGAGCGAATTGTTTATTAGTATTTGAAATGATAAAGATACTTTTAAGGTGAAATATGATAGTCCTACCCTCCATCTATCCTACACCTCCTTAAAAGTCACTTTATCATTTCATATACTAATAAACAACTCGTTCGCTAAACTACGAACCAAACAGTGAATGAACAATATAAAACAGGATCGAGCGAGTATTAAATTAACATGCTTCCAAATTCCAATAGTACGAATTATTAGTAATTATGGTGGTATCTATCATCAACCTCCATGCTTGAAACATTTTTCAAAAAATACCAAGTATAGAGGCTTCATTTATTTGCCTGTATTATTCACCTACTGGAGGTATCCTTTTGTCATGTATCTTTAAATTGCGTAGGGTTGGGACAATTATAATAAAAGAGTTGTCGCTCTTTCATCACATTCGTGCATATGTTGTTATTACAAAAATATCAATTGATACGTTACGATGGCAACTGCTGACTCACTGACACACTGCTACTATCCACATGACTCTACTGTCACCAATACATACAATACATACATACGTATACGGACAAATATATATACAGAGAGCCCCCCACCACTTCTTCTTTCTTCTTCAACCCCACCCCATTTTCTTGCAACAAAAGTACAACTCCTTTTTTTTTTGTACACCTACTCTTTTTTCACAGTATAGTATTAAATTTTGGTAAAAGAATAGTAGAGGACTTTGATATAATGGGAATGGACCAGAAGGGCGAAATACCATTTGTTAACTCCACAATGTGGTGTTTTCTTTTATGTAATGCATTAGGATGCGTTTATTTTGGGATTTAAGTGTGTGGAGCAAGTCAAGGTTTTAGAATTCAGAGATTCAAAATCCTTGATGAATAGTAAATGTATGTGTTTATTTTGGGATTTGAGTAGGGTGTGATTTAACTTTATGTCAAATCAATGTTAATAGTGATTGATATTGTATTATTATATTATATTGAGAAGAATAATATAGTGTATAAAGTGTGATGTATTGGGAAAAATAATAATAGGTTTTATAGGTATTTGTAGGTGTGGATTGAATGTGGGATTTGAAAATCAGATTCTAAATCCCAAACTCGTATTAAATAGGGAGCGCAAAGTCCTAAGTTCATCCGTGTGAATCCCAAAACAAACATACCCTTAGTGTTTTTGTTAATAATTCAGTGTGCTTAGTTCAGAACATTTAGAGCATGATTGTTGCCATGGAAAAAAAGAGATAATAAATTATTTTTTATCATTTCAAGTGTTTGTTATTATTGATCTATTTTTTAAATCAGATCTGGAAGCTAGTACTTTATTTTTCCATTTTGATTGGATTAGTCATACTACCACATATGTAATATTTAATATTTCTAATACCAAGAAATTTATTTGAATTCCTATATTATAATATATCTTAACAAATATGTAAAAATATCAAATATATCGTATATGTAAGTAAAATATATCATTTGATTCCATATCTCTTATAATTACAAAACAAACGGACTCTGATTGTTAAAGCCATTATATATATATTTGTATATGACAAAAACTCATATGAGACGGAGTATAAATTAATATAAATTACACTCATTTCTTTTAAAGTGTTAAGGCATCAATGTCAAAATAAAGGCCTTTTATTATTTAAAATTATTCTTAAAGCACACCAGCCCAACATCTAAATTTCAAATACGTCACTGTTCATGGATCATAAAAGAATACTTGCAAATTGTTAACCACACAATTAATTGGAGCTGAAAATGTGTATTTAAATACTGTTGAATCATTAAATTTCCATCGATATAGAGATTTTTTTTATAGGGATACTTTATAAAAAATAAACTTTACATATCAATAAAAATTCACGGCCTCAACTTGAGATTAATTATATTCAATAAAATTCACATTGTAATAAATTATATTTTTTCCGTCTCATGTTATACCTTCATAATTATTGTAAAATATAGAATAAACGTAAAGAAAATAGCAAAAACACCGATTTATTTACCCAGTTCGTCCAGAAGGACTACATCTGGGGGCGACCAAGCCAGGAGGGATTTCACTATGATCTGAGTATTCTCTCCATTTCATGGCGTTACAATGAGGAAGGTATATATAATAACAATTGGGCTGAAGCCCTAAAAGCCCTAAAACTCATGTGGCATAAAGTCCACTAATAATACTACCACAAAGTAATGTCCACAATAATATATTATTTACAACACTCTCCCTTGGACATTACGACGTGATGTTCAAGCCTAACTAAAATTTCGCTAGAATAATTCAAAGAGAGAAACTTAGTAAAACAAGAAAAGGTACAACTAATGATCTTCTAAATTCAACCTTCAAAACGCTCCCCCTGAAGACAACAGTCTTCCAAGCCTTTTGTATTATACTTTCACACTCTTCTGGAGTTCATGCAGGTAAAAGAATTTAAGGGATATATGTTTTGTCAAGTTCCCTTTAACATTCCTATTATTCATATGGGCAACAAAAGTTGCATTTTCCTTATAATGAATGATAGGAGATACACCATTATCACATGAATCATAAATATATTTAAATCAAAATATTGCAAACGTTGAAGATACTGAACACATGCTTTAAAGTTTTACAATGCCTCCTTATAGGAGAAACACTAACTTAATCTTGCAAGCAAATTCAATATCGAATTTGGTGCAGTTCTTAAAACATAATAATGCACTAAGGACACTCTGATAAGGAACTTCTGGTCCTAAATTTTTATATGAATCTTCTTTAGGTCCAAATTTGTCTTTATCCACTTCAAGGGATCGAACAATTACTAGAGTGCTAAGTAACTGAGATTTAAGATAAAATCTCACCAATACCTTCTTCAAGTAAGTTGATTGGTATATAAAGATTCATTTTGCTTTAGGGAAATGTTCGATCTGCTGGTCGAGACAATACTTGATTTCACCAACGTTTTATTCCAAAATTCAATCTCTAAGATTAAATTAGCTTTCTTTGATTTCCTTACTTGTTCCAATAATATTTAGATTATCATCAGAAACCGAGATAATACAAACACCACCAAAATAATTTCTTTGTAAACACGTAAGGAAATATTTCAATGTTTATTTATTCCTTCTTCGGGAGGAATTAATTGAGTCGATCGTGGAATATTCGACCCAAATATTTTATGTCATATAATGACCTTTATTATTTTAATGTCGTACATAGCACGATTCTAACCATTCCTCATCAGGGGAATTTCATATAAATATTGACATCTATTGATCAATATAAGCATGCGGTTACTACGTCTATTAACTGCAATTCTAATTTTAATTTACTTACTGCCAGAGATATTAAGTAGCGGAACTTTATTTCATATATAACAGGAGTATATATTTGATAAAATTAACATCGGGTCTCTGCAAAAACCCATGAGCTACTAATTTCGATGTGTACCTCATTACATCGTTATTCTCATTTTCTTTTCTTACAAATACACATTTATATCCTACAGGGATAAATATTCGGGGTGTATGTACGATAAAGTCAAGAATATTAGTGAGTCAAGCTCTGCCCCAATTGTTTCTTCCTATTTTACCCAGTCAAAGCGCTTCCGGCTCAACTATTCACTTTTGGGTACTGGATCCATATTTTAATAGTAAGAGCAATTGTGGCGGTGAATAAGTTGTCGACAACATTAGTACATTTCTCCTGTATTTATAAATTCTATATTTATATCAACCAGATCTTCATCATTTCCCGTAATATTTTGATCTGGTAGTTCCGCAATTCTAGTATTCTTATTGTTTTGTGCATGTGCTTCATTACTAGAATTTTCGTCTTCGGGACGAATCTTTTCAAGAGACTTCAAGAGTGACTGAATATATTTGCTAGCTTTAGTAATTACCGCAGATTTATATCTTACGTGATAAGGGGTCCTTTACGCTTCTGGCGTGTAGGGGCATTAACATATATATTTGTATAAAATTAGCACATTTACTTTATGGTGCATTTACAACAAGTATATATGTTTTAGTCACTTCTTTATCATCAGTAAATTAATTTGGTAGATTACTTGCTGAATATTGCAAGTTAATTTATCATTTGAACTTCCAGTTCATTTTGACTAGTGCGTGAATTTTCACATTGAAGATCTTTTATATTCCACGAAATTTCTCGGCATTCATTGAATTTTAAATTATTATCTCCCCCTAATGCCGAGAAACGATCTTCATCAAATGTGCAATTAGCCAACTAGGTCGTGAAGTGAGGTACACTGTGGTGGTGATATTGAAAATAAATATTGCACATTCTAATATTTACAGATGAGAAATGTTTAGTTCTTAAGCACTAGTTATAAAAGGGGAATAATCATGATATGCAGTGAGTCGGATTTGAATTAGATTAGCACCATGTAAAATTTCATGCTCCCAACATGATATAACTAAGTTGGAAATTCTTCAATAATGGTCTAGTAATTAATTTGTTGAAGTCTATTAGTAATTCAACTAAACCATTCTCGATGTGGACGAGATTAAATGCTCAATTTTAATTCTCAATGCCATATAATAATCATTAATGTCATCAAATCGGCATTAATCATTCAAATGGATTTATTGGATAATCCAAAATTTTAAGTTCAATAAAATTTGGCAATAAATTTGCTTCAGGCAAATTATATCAGTCCACAAATTTTTCATGACTCTATTCAAGAGAAATAAAATATACAATTCCAACTTTAGTAAGAGAATGCCGTACTATAAAATTTTTCAATTTATGTCTTTGCATAAGCCCCACAAACAAATTAATTTGCATAAGGGATTATGTTGTTTGATATACTTTGTAAATAGAATTAATCAAAATCCGACTTATCATATTTTGAACCGCTCATGTCATAATTTCGATAAATTTGCTTCAGGCAAATTAGTACATCATTCAAAGGATCATCATTTTCAATATATGATGAGATTCTATTTTGCTCATATAAGGACTTAATTTTAGTAGAAAAGTTTTCATGCACAATTTATATTGTTTCCTACTCAAAACAGGTATAGTATAATGAATTACCACGTGAAAAGTTCAAGTAAATAAATTATTACAAATAAGAGCAAACTTGATAGATTTCCTTTCAGTAATACAAGATAACTTTTACTTATGATTGTCCATAAGAAAAACTTAATATAAACTTTCATATATAGTTCAGGTTCAACAAGTTTTTAATGAATCAAATCAGCCACAAAAATAAGTGATAAGTGGCAAGCAAGAATTTTCACATAATTCTTAAATTCTACAGCAAATAATCCCCAAGCCTATACTGCTGCAAGCAGCTCTAATTGCTGAAATTTAAAAGGGATTACGTTTCTTTACCAGAGCGGAACCCTATGGTAAGGGTTCCTAATCGTCGAATGAAAGATTTGGTTGCATCGATTGCAGGTTCAATAAAAGGTTCAGGTGTCCGCTTTCCCGTCTCATATACATAGACAATTCCTTCAGCTTTAGGCTTATCTCCATGGATAGAGTAATCAAATAGAAACAAGTGACCAATATCGAATTCAAAAGAAAACTCAAATACAAAAATGTGTCAGTCAGAAGCAAAGTGGAACACAAATTTAACTGAGCCACTATGATCAATAATCTGTATCATTGGAATTCCATTCAGCTCTGTCAAGATGATCATCTAACATGCGATTTCAAATAACGAAGAAATCAAAACCTTGATGTATATTTAAACAATTGATAACAACTACAGAGACATATATTTAAACAATTTACATTTATCATGTACCAATCTGAATTTAATACCTAATCATCCAAAAACAATTGGCATGGACACCCAATTAATTTAATAGTTGATTATAACCCTTTAAAGGTTTCTGTCAATTACACATTCTAATATGTATTGAACAATATTGTTAATAATTGTTCAAATTCCACATGATATAATCTGATTCACCAAACACATGTCAAAACAAAGATTTAATTAAAACTCACCAGTTTACAAGGCATATGCTACGTCTTCTTATAACCAATATATAACTCCTTGATCTTGATCTAATCCAATATAATCAGATCGTAATTTATTATAAATTAAATTATAACCAAGATAAAGCACAAGTGGATTATGATTTAATTATGATGATATTTTTTATGCGGCCTTTTAACAAACAATTGAATCCACAAATTATATCATTAATTATCACACAAATTGGATTCACAAATCATATCATTATCACACACTACTACGCACAATAGCTAAATAACGAAATTAACAAGAGAAGAGTTAATAGAGAAACAAACTCCATTCTGACGAGTGTCGGCATTGATGTGTTGGATCCAATGAGAATGCATATCACGTTTCTTCTTGCTGCGATCTCTCACAATTCGCTTGCCGAGATGGTTCGATCATTGCTAAGGAATTTGGTAGATAGACCGTGAAATTCTAAAACTTAGGGTAGAACAATCGTGCTTTGTAAAATATAAAATAAACGTAAAGAAAATAGCAAGAACACCGATTTGTTTACCCAGTTCGTCCAGAAGGACTACATCTGGGGGCGACCAAGCCAGGAAGGATTTCACTATGATCTGAGTATTCTCTCCATTTCGCGGCGTTACAATGAGGAAGATATATATAATAAAAATTGGGCTGAAGCCCTAAAACCCATGTGGCATAAAACCCACTAATAATACTAACACAAAGTAATGTCCACAATAATAGATTATTTACAACAATAATTAATCCATACATATATTTTATATGTTATATACTCTCAAAATGCATGTATTTGTATTAGTCGAATTTATATTAATTAATTACATGAATTTGTTAATGAATTTACATGTTGATGAGGAGTAGTCCGTTACACTCGAAAATGAGATCCTCGATCCGTATTAAATAATTAGTCGTCATTAGCCCAAGTGCATAATGAATGCATTACTAAAGGTCAAAGCCCGTGCAAAAGCCCATGGGCATGACCCAATAAACAATGATATCCTAATAGTATCTAAATGACAATATTATCCTCAAATATGAATTATGTTTATACTCTTCCTTCACAAGGTAAGAGAGTACTCTTATACTTAACTTCTCCATCTCTCCACTAATATATTTCTTCCTCTAATAATGATACTTTATAATATGAAATGGAATCGGAACTAACTTGAGCGTCGATGTCCTCGCGTCGAGACAACCCCCGACATGGTTGTTTGCAGGCCCCCTGGATTGAGTTCAAACCTGATTCAATGGAGAAGATGCAAAATCGAAATGCTGAAATTAGTCGCAATCACTAGAATTTTAATTTTTTTCCTTTTTAGTATGATTTGCACTGTGAAAATTTACCCAATAAATCTTTCATAAGTTTTTTCTTAATTGTGCTTAATAATTATTTGTTCAACTCCAATAAAAAAAGCATAATCAACGGACTAAATAGACCAAGTCTTCTATGCATTCAGGTTCACCGTACACTTATAGTGCATTTTAGAACAATGTAACTTGTTCTATTGAAAGATGCAATTTTTATATTAAACCGTGCAACTATTTTTTCATATTAGAGTTGCACAGTTCAGTATAAATAAATTGTACAATTCTAAAATATATTATGAGTGCACGGTGCACCTGAACGCATATGTCATCCACCCGACTAAATAACCGACTGAATAACCTATAATGACCCTTTTATTCAACTATTATCATAGTACTCATAAGATTTTTTACTTTTTTTAAAGAATACATATTAAGTATATCTCGCAATTGCAGAATCTATTAAATTATTTGTTGGTTTGGCGATGTAATAACTAGAAAAACCCCATTGTCAACATCCAATTAATTAACTACAGTTACTTAATAGTTAGATAATTACATTTATATTTGGGAATTAAACCGTGAAACAAAAACAGAAGAAATTACTCAATGTGGGGCTGACATATTAAGGGCTTTAAAAGAGTTTTTATCCCAAAAGGGAATATAATAATGAAGACATCTAATTTGGCAGGGAATTAAGGACACATTTGCCATTTAAACTTGTTTTATTCTATTAATAAATTATCATCGATGTCATGTTATAAGAGGAAGTCACGATATATGTCAGGCATATAATTGAAAAGTTTTGTAGATCTGATATTTTTGCAATTACTTGTGTAATATTTGAGTTTTAAAAGTATTACGAAACTCTATACAAATACAAATGTGTCACGAGGTGGTATACATACATCAGGTGCATCATACACTCGTTTTATAATTTATTATATTAAAACATATAATTTTTTATACTAAAACGTGTAATTTGTGTTTATGAAATAAATTGCACATTTCAATGCAAACTAATTTTATATTTTAGTGTAATAAATTATATGTTTTAAAAAATACTATAGAGTTTATAGAGTTCATGCCTTCGTGGTACATTTGATGCATATAAAACTTAATCGGTGTTATATATACTTTATGATAAAAACTCATATAAAACGTCATATACTTAAATTATCCTTATTACCGTGAACTTTTTCAAAATGTTGAAACGTAATGAAATATCTCTTTCAAAATATTAAATCATCATATAGCTACTGTGCCATGTAAATGTGAGACATACTCCATTTGTTCTTATTTAACCGTCACTCCCCAGTTTTACTCATCCTTTTTTAGTTAAAACAATTTACTCCAATTTCCAAAATAAATACGTAGATAGAAAGAATAATAAAGTCATTCTATACCTAAATATATTTATCTTAATCCGACGAAATACTGAAATTTGAAATTTACGTGTGAATACTCAACAAGTCAAAAATCTCTAAGAAAAGTCAAATATCATGGAATTTGGCAAACACGCCTCAAGACCCCCCAAACTTTTTAGTTTTACCATTAAACTCTCAGCACTCTTTACTCCACTGTTGACTGGTGACTCCCTCCATTAACAAACCCACTCCACTCCACATCTTAAATTAAATACCCCCTCTCTCTCTCTCTTTCTCACACAAACACACAACCGCACCGCCTATTTTCACTATACTGGCTTTCCCAACCATGGAATCCTTCAGTTTGCTCAAATACTGGCGCACCGGCGCCGCCGCCGCTACCGTCGGAGCCGCCACCACCGCCGTCACTGCAAAAGAGAACACTAAAACCATACTTACCGCCGCCGCCGCCGCAGTTAGCGCTAATTGTTCCGACGACGAGGACGGGCCGTACTTTGACCTAGAATTCGCCCTTCCTGAAACCGACGCAGACGAAGAAGAAGAATCGGAGAAAACGGAAGAAAATGACGGAAATGCCCCCGAAACAGAGGATGAAGATGACTCGGAAAGAGAAGAAGAAGGGGATATTGATTGCGCAGATGTGAATGTGGCGGTTTCTCCTTCTGATGAGCTTTTTTTTAAAGGGGATTTGGTTTCAATTGAGCCGTCAAGTATTTTATTGAATGAAAATTCCAAACTCCCTGTTTTTCTGGTGAAATCCGCCACCAAATTTAGGGTTCTTTTGCTGAAGCTGAAGAAATCGAAATTGGGGGAAAATGTTGAGAAACCCGATGAGGGAGAAAATAATCAGGGTCAGGGAAAATCAATTTCTGTGAAATTCAAAATTGAAGAAATCCCCCTTGTGAATTTATTCACCAGAGAAAGCAGCTCAAAAGAGAACAACAACAATGTGAAAGGGCTCAAGTACTTAAAAATGGTGAAACCGTTCTACGTTCGTGTTTCCAAGCGCTACGTTGATAAGCTCAAGTTTTCCGGCGGTGGCTCCAAGGGCTGCGCGGCGGCGCCGGCGACGGAGAAAGCAGGGGAGGCGGCGAAGGCGCAACAGAAGCAGGGGAGTAATAATCTCCAAGCAGGGCTGAGAGTTGTGAGAAAGCATTTGGGGAAAAGCCGGTCGGCGTCCGCCGCCGTGTCGGCGGCGTCGCCGGCGAAGACGACGTCGGAGCGGCGGGACGACTCGCTGTTGCAGCTGCAGGACGGAATTCAAGGCGCTATTCTTCATTGCAAGAGATCGTTTAACGCCTCCAGAGGTGTGCATTTTCTTACTAATACCTATTATTGAAACAACTAATACTGTTTAAAAATTTTGGGAATTTTTTTATTAAATATTCTGTTTTTTGAAAAATTTGCAGAGATGGAAAGTTCATCAATCTTGTGCCGTTCAGTGAGTGATCCATCGTATGAGAAATCTGCAATGAAGGGTGAAGCTAAAGGCTGTAATAATTAGGTAGCTTAAGCTACGGATTATTATTGTAAGTATATATGTTAATTACTATATAATTATGATTAAATAGGTAAATTAGTGTAGGTCAAAGTGCTACAATTAGGTAGGCCAAAAAGCACTTAATTAGGGGCATCATGGTCTTTTGAGTCTATGTTGGTTTGATTTAATTGGAGCATGGAAACGAGTGAGGAATGAGTGATGAATTATTACTATTGCTTTGCTATTTGGTAAAGTAACAATGTTTGTTTTCTTACAACGTTAGAAATACTTGCTACTTTACTCCCTCAGCTTTATTGAATATCTTCACACTTTCCTATTTCCCATGCTAAAGTATTGACAAATTTCCTGCTTGAAATCATAGGGTCGAGAAAATGTTTCTTATCTATTTATCCACTCATTTAATTATTATTTTTCCTTTTTATCTGTTGAATAAAAGAATTTTTATCTTTTCAAGGTGAGACATGAGAAATTAAAGTATTCTATATTGAAAAGTAATTTCAAATTACTGCCACATCCCACAAGATTTTACACGCCACGTTCCACAAGAATTTACACCCTCATTTTATACAAAGTTTTGTATGCATCCAAGTTCACTGTGAATTCATAGTGTATATTAGAAACGTGTAACTTATTATTAATAAACAAGTACAACTTTTAATATAATAAATTGTATAATTTAAAATACACTATAAGTGTAGGGTGCATATAGATGTATATGAATCTCACTCCATATTTTATTAGTACATCCCAAAAGAACATACACATACCAAAATTAGAAAATTATTCATAAATTACACTCTTACAATTTACAATTTTACACAATATGTCATTATTTTTAGTTCACATACACACACAATTTTAATTCAATTATTTATTTTATATAACTTTTTATTAAATTACCCCTTAATTCCCCCTCATTACTCTAGTTCTTATTTTGTGGGCTTAAATTAGTGTGCAAATTTGTACGGTACTAACAAAGGAGTATTATAATTCGTCACTGAATTAGAGAGTACCTATCGCTCGGAGAAGACCTTTCCTGTCAAATTGCTTGAAATTGAGACAAAAAATTCAGGCATAATTATGAGTATTATATCAATGTCAAAATAAAATAAAAAATTATGAGTATTATATCAACATTCTGTTTAATTTTATATTTCATTATTTAGATGCATGTGTACTATTAAAAAAAATACTAATATACTCAATTTAATCACTCCTACACCAGCGTGCAGGTTGGTATGTAGTGCCTTCACTATAATCCAACATGTATATCTGCAGGATCATTATACAATATGAACTATTTGTCGTATTTGTTCTCTTTCAATACTTATGAATTAATCATAATTTTTTTTAAAGGTTAAAAAAAGAAGTGGGTAAAATGGACTAAAATGTATTTATAGGGAGGAGGGGTGGGAAAAAGTGGAGACAGGAGGCTAGCAAAACAGTAGTAAAGTTTGTAGCTGTACTTACCACTTTATTTTGCAGAATAATATTTTCAAAAAAGGAAGAGATTATAGACAATAAAGTTGTAGTGCGCAGAGAAGATGTTACAAGATTGATGTGTTAAATTGTTTGGTAAAAGATATGGATTATTGGGGAATTAATTTTTCTTGTACTTTGCAAAGTCCTCACTGCAATTGAATTTATTGACTTAGGTGTAGTAAGTTAGTAACCATTATTTAGTTATTTGAAAATGGAGTTGCATTTTGGATTTAATTATTGATATGTGTTACATCGTGTTTCTTTAGTATTCATGATGAGTATCATAAGTGTTCGACACAATAAGAGTTGCGACAAAACAGCCGCAAGAAGTTGGTATTTGAAAACGAGTGAGTCTCACGTACACTCAGTGTTTTGTGCACTTATAGTGTATTTTAGAATAGTGCGACCTGTTATGTTGAAAAGTGCAATTTATTTACATTGAATTGTGCAACTATTTTTCCATATTAATAGTTGCACGAATCGGTGTAAATAAATTTTATTTTATTTTACAAGTCATTTTCATAATTAAAAAAAAAAGATTTAAATAGCTGTTATTAGAATTTAAACACACCTGACTAAATATCCGGCTGTAGCTTTTCCATGAGATCAAGATTTTGAATTATACATATTGATTGCAGTTTTTAGCACAATGATAATTGATTAGAGACGTTCTAATAAAATTACTAAATTAAATTGCAACTTTATCATCGAAAAGTATTTGAGATAGTTATGAGACCATATTGAATAGTTAATTTTTTGGGACAAAAAAATAAAATATAGAAAAATTATGAGATCAAAAAACTTTTTCTCCAAAATATAGTATATGTTTTTTTTACCAAAAAAAAGAGATTTTATTCATAGAAAAGTATGGGTGTGAGTCATACCCGAAAACAAATCCAATATTTATACTATCAACGATCTACTATAATTTTTGGATTAACTAAGCCATCCGTATAAGATAATTCAGAACACATCAAATCTTTTACATAAAATTTATAACTCCAAGTTCTAACTTTTACTTCTTCAACAACTTTATCCGCAGAAAATTCAATGCCTTTAAAAATTAATGTTTGAGTGAGTATTTTGAAATTCTAGGGGTCAAAGTATAAGGAATGAAGAGTTGTGGTGTGTTAACTATAAATAGGCGCGCGGTTAGATTCTGGACAAATTTGGATATCGAGCCATGATCGAAACCACAATTTTTCGAAAAAAAAAATTAAGGCTCCTTAAATTCTCGCGACTATGCATATGCGTGCTATGAATTTATAGACATTTGAGTTTGCACCTCATTTATTAGTAAATAAAGTGTCTGTCTCTCAACTTATCTATGTGAAGTGAGATATTTTACATAACTCGCTTCATTTTTCATTTCTCATTCAAAGATTGCTAACTCCATGTATAAATATTTTTTCTTTATTGTTGATTTTAAGAAAATAAATACTTTAGTCTCGCGTACTCAAAACACAGAATGTATATTTGAACTCATTTCCATTTCTATTAAATGAAACGTTAAACTAAAATCAGTCAAAAAAATATCACAGTCTGCTTCTACTTTAGGCATGAATTAGACAACTCAACCACTATAATAATGGATACAATTCTAAACAAAATCGCACCTCTGTATCTAATTGCATACCATAGCAAATGCTATTTTAATCTTATAATAACAAAATGTGGGAAATTAATGACCAATATTAAAACAAACACAAAGTGAAATGGATTTTCTTGGGTCAGGGTGCCCAATACATTTTCAAAGTGCTACCAACGCCAGTGTAATTTTATAAATTATATTAGAGTTGGTGTGTTGTAAAACTTGTTCACCGTGATTTTTTTTTTTTTATAGACATACTCTTTAATAATATAAGTCACATCCTTCATCTATCACTACGATATCCTATGCTATAATATAAATCACACCCTTCACTTTTATTAATAATACCCTTTATAGTAAAAAGTCACACTCCTTAACTAGTTTCACCGTGAAACTTGTTCATCCTATACTTTGTCATTATATAATATTCTAGGATATTTTTCTACTACATCGATTGTGCACGTAAAATAAATTAAAATTTATCACTTAGAAAAGGTGAAATCATGTCACAGTAGATAAAATGCATCTAAATATTTGAACATTTCTCACAACACTGTAATCGTCCCATACAATAATTTGTCTTGCTTAATTTCTGAGATAAAAATGGTGTAAGATGTCTCATATGAAGGCTTCAACTCAATTACGTTTCTTTTTTGAAAAAAAAGGCTCAAATACCATAATAGAATCCATCTCATATAGGTATAAAATTTTACAAAACATGCCCGGCCTAAGATATAACCAAGTGGTAAAATTTGTGGTGATGTGGGAAGAAGTCCCGACAATGAAGATTCAAATCCCGCGCGGGACAAAATTTTCATTGAAATATTATGAAAATTTATCCGGGGGATTGAATCATATTTGCTCCTTCGATTTACAGCCCCCGTGTGGGACAAAATTTGCATTCTTTCAATTTACAACCCACGTGTAGGACAAATTTTTCATTAAAATATTATGGGAGTTTGTCCAAGAAATTGAATCATGTTTACAAGTGTCGATTTATAACTCGCTCGACTGAGAGACCAACGATAAGGGTGGAGAAGTTTTTCATCTCTTCCTTTAAAAAAAAAAATTCTCACAAAACTTCCTCAATTTAATATGTTTCACGGACGGGGAGTGGAAAGTTGAATTAAATAGGTTTCCTATTGTTACACTGGCTGAACCGGCAATGAGATTTAATTTTTGTCTTTTATTTAATTAGTTTATTATCACCAAATTTATTGTTTGGCATTTATGTAAATGATGATGTGTAAGTTGCTTTATGAGTAGGGGGAATATAATGATGTTGATTTTGATGGTAAATCAAAGGGAGAATGTGGGTGAGTCCATATTTGCGGGTGATGTGATTTTATTTTGTCCCATGGTAGCTGGTGGATTTTTCTCACAAAAGCAAACTCCTTTTCCTCCCTCGCATGCATATCTTTTCACCTTTGACCATTAGCCTTCACTTCCATTTTCCCAATTAAGTATAGTATTTCATCTCCGGTTTTTGGAAATTACTTTCGAGAGAAAGGAATATGCTTTAAAAAAAAAAAAAAAAGATGAGAAACTATTTCACCCGTGTCATTGACCCTTCAGTCGAATGGGTTATAAATCTAAGGATGTGCAATCGAAGAATGTACCCAAGTAGTATACACTTGTGAGAGAGAGTCAACATGATTAAATCTCATGACAAATTCTCATAACATTTCAACGGAAATTTTGTCCCTCACAGAGTTCAAACTTGCATTGTTGGGGGACTTCTCCACACATCACCCTAAGTCTTACCACTTGGTTATGTCTTGGGGGCGAAATGAATATGTTTATTAGTATAACTAGTGGTTGCATATCGTACCGTACAAAATTGAAAATATCGACGCATATCGTATATCATACTGAAATTTTCATGAAAAGAAAAATATCCCCGTTATTGTATCAAAATTTTGGTATACCGAGTTTTCAAGCGAATATACCGTTTCATGCCGAAATTTCGGTAATACCGATTTTTATTCAAATATCAGATTTTGAGGTGTATCGAAATACCAAAATGTGACAATATGCATATCGTTATCGTATCGAAATTTTATGATGTAGTGTCATATTGTACCGAAGTTCAAGGTATACCGAAAAATTCGACATTTTCGGCATTATTCGGTTCGATAAGTGCGGTGTACAAATTTTTTGATATTTTTCCCAACCCTAAGTATAACATTGGGAATTAGAAAATAGAGAATAAACTTTTGAGAAACCCCAATTTTTAGTCCCTTCTCATTTAAAAAGTTATTTTTTATCAAAATTTTTTATTTCATTCTAATTTTTTGGGCAATTATACCCTTAATGAAGTCAACAAAAATTTTTTTAAAAAATGTTGGTACGGGCTTCATTAAATGGTGGTACGAGGTTAATATATTGAAGTACGAAATTAATATATTTGTGGTACGGTGTTAAAATAAAGGTGGTATGGGGTTAAAATAAGTGTGGTACGAGGCTGATAGTGGTACGAAGTTAATAGAATGGTGGTATGAACTAAAACAATATTTACGGATTGAAGTAATAGTGGTACGGAGTTAATTGAAGGGTGGTACGGGCTGAAATAATGGTCGTACGAGATGTATATATGGTGATACAAATTTAAATAATGAAAGTATAGAAAAGGAGTAAAGTTGAAAAAAAAATATTCTCGACCTTGACTAAAAAAGAATGATTATAAATTTTGTGATAAAAAAAAACTTTTATTTTTATGTTAAATTATTTATAATTTTTTATTTTATTTAGCCTTCCAAGTTCCATTTATATAAAAAAAAAAACTAAACTTTTATCAACCAATTTAATTGTAAACCATATTCAATGGCCACTGAAGTCGAATTAATAAGCCACAAAATTTATAATAGTAAAATCTACATCTATCACGATGTAATGCGTCAGACAAATAATTTCTCATTTAATTACAATGGAGTTCATTACTAAAATTGGTCGTTTAGGCTTTGTTTGTTTTGGGACTCATTTGAATTGGATTTAGAACTTTGCGCTCTCCGTTTCATACGAATTTGAGATTTAAAGTCTAATTTTTAAATTTTACATTCAATTCACACCTACAAATACATATAAAACTTATTATTATTCTTTCCAATACATCACACTTTATATACTTTCTTACTATTCTCAATACAATATAATAATACAACATCAATCACTATTAAATATTGATTTGACATAAAGTTAAATCTCACTCTACTTAAATCCCAAAATCAAACACATACATTTACTATTTATCAAGGATTCTAAATCCCTGAGATTCTAAAATCTTGACTCTGCTCAGCACACTTAAATCACAAAACAAATACACCGGGGGTTGCTTAGTTTATCGTAAGGAATGAAAATAGAAATGATTATGATAGTAGTGGGGAATAAAATGAGTGTGCTCCATAAAATTATAATGTTTGATAGATGATTTGAGATGATTAATTTTATTGAAAATGTGAGATAAAAAATATTGTCAACAAATGAAAGTCATACCTCCCAATTTTGGGAGGAATGACTCATTCCTTAGTTTTGGTATATGATTACACTATTCAAGGAAATGAAACTCATCTACTAAACACATATTTTTAATTTCATTCTCATTCCTCACCTTGAAACCTCTCAACCAAGCATACCTAATACTCATGTCATATGGAGGAATGAGGATATGCTATTAATCTAGTTAATATACATAATTCCATCGTACCACATGGTAGAAACTTATATTTCTACATTGCGTCATATTTTAACAAATATTTTTTGAAGAGTTAGGATCAATTACCTGACGTAAATATAAAATGGGCGCGCACAAGAATATATATAATTTGAGAAAATTTCTAATTTTACCACTTTTTATTTAAAAAAAAAATTATCAAAAATTTTAATTTAATTCCTTTTTAATTAAAAGAACAATTTTTGGGCAATTGTACCTTTAACGAAATTAATAAATTCATTTTTTTTAAATGGTGGTACGGACTTCATTAAATGGTGATACGAGGTTAATATATTGTAGTGCGGACTTAATTAAATTTTGATACAAACTTAAAAATAATGACACGGGTTGAATTAAATTGTGGTACAGACTAAAATAATAGTGGTACATTGTTAAAATAAGAATGGTACGGGGTTAATTGAATGACGGTACAAACTGAAATGATGTTGATACAGAATGTATATATGGTGGTTCAGACTAAAATAATAAAATGGATAAAAGAAATGGTAGAGTTGGAAAAAAATATTCTTTTGGCTAAAAAAAAGAATTATTACAAATTTTGTGACACAAAATAATTTTTATTTTTATATTAGTTAATTTTAGTATAAATACTTTTGACTAACACTCCTGTGAATCAGATTTATACATGAACTCTTGTTATATATAAAAATTATCACTGTTATGCATAAAAAAATTCACAGTTTAAAAATATAAAGTATTTTTTAAACAATGTGAATTTTTGTGCATAACACTGATAACAGTAATAATTTTTATGCATAATAGTGATAATTTTTACACATAACAGTGATAATAAAAAAGTCGAGTTTATAATGGACTCGGGTTCATACAAATTCTTCCCGATACGTTTTCCCTTTTGTGTGTGTGATGAAACATGTTTTTCAAATCGGAAGGTGAATTATTCAAATGTTATCAACTAAGTAATTACTGCGGTAAATAATAGAAAGCACTGTATCACCCGTTAAAAATATGTGCCAACTGCCAAGTTAAGTGGTTCAAATATCCTTGGACTTATATGAGCACCGGATTCTAACATATAGAAATTATAGATGGCGTTTCATAATCACTTATTTTTAAAACTCTCTTACAAAACTCTCTCTTACAATCTTTAAAATTAAGTATTTTTAAAAACTGTTTTAAATGTTTTAAAACACACCCATAATATGATCAAATATGTTTATCGAATGAATAATATTCTGATCATTTGCAGGTTGTAACTATTACTTAAAATATCCATGAGCATGTGAAATGATTACAAGTTTTTGGGTCACGGGCACTGATTTATGCTTTTGTTGTGTTTGACCATGTTAGTTTTCTTTAATTTAATTAGAGTGTTTCAGTTTTCTATAATTCACGATATTTTGTTTATTTCGTAAGAAATAAATACCAAAGTATCAAAATATTTGGCGGTTGAAAAAGAGAGATTTAAGATAAAAAAAAAAGGTTATAACTAATCATTAAGTATACCGTATAGTTAAGTACATGGGTCAAAGATGAAGAGATGGGTTTGATCAGATTTGGGTCAATAAGCCAACAAGTATTAAGGGGTGTTTTCAAAAACTTATAAGTGATTATAGTCACCTAGAATTGTGTGCAAAAACAATTTGAAGTATTTTTTTTAAATAAGCTATAAGCTTCAAAGAGAATGCTTTTAGTAGCTTATTAGTTTTCTTTTAAGACTTTTAAGATTTTTTGCAAACACTATCAATTTTTTTTTTTAATTTTCTTACAAACACTATTAACTTCTATTATTCATCATTTTCCCCATAATCACTAATTTTAATCACCTCTTTAAAATTATAAATTTTTGTAAACACCCCTAGTATTGCTTTGGCTAAGCGCTGACCCAACATTTCTCCACCTCTTTTATCCATACTCATAAATATCATCAGAATCGAAAGGTCTTGCTCTCATCATTACCAGTAAAACATGCACACACGAACAAAAATTTAGCACATGCTCATCGTGCAATCTGCACACACAAGTTAGTAATGGTTTAAAAACATTTTAAACACATAATATAAACTATAAGAAATGCCCAAAAAATAGTGTCTATCCCCCAAACAAGAACAAATGTTATTCAATCAATTGTATCAATATTCATAAATCATGCAAATCATAAACTTTTATAATTTTAATTTCCCATGTCTGCAGGATTTTTTTTTCAGATGCAGTATTTATTAACCAACCCAATTATGTTATTTTCAATGATATCACAGATGAAATTAAATTTAACATCAATATATATGCTTAATCTTATCATGGAAATCATGAGTTTTACACCGTTATATAGTAGATTGACCATCAAACTTCCAAGTTTTTTTTTTTTTTTAAAGGAAACCCATTTCAGTGACAATTAATATGCTCCATATATATAAGGTCAGAGCCTGAGCTAGTAGAAATTTTAACTCACTTAAAGCCCAGTCTAAAAGCCCAATAAATTGATTCAGAATAGGCATCAACTGGATCTGGACAAATTAAACTAGCCCAATATACTTTCTTTAATAAAAATAATCTTTGTGTTTTTTTGCTAATAGTTTAACTAAAAAAGACACACTTACATGAGAAGAACGTGAGACGGAGTATAATTTGAGTATAACGTTTTAACACTTTAAAAGTGGAAGATGTTTTTAAGTTTGTACTTCGTCTCATGTATGATAATAATAATACACACATTAATTTTATTTTTACCAAACATTAATACTATTAATTACAATTACACTAAACATCTCTCTAGCTACGATAGCAATAATTATACACACAACTTTGCTCTAGCTTGAAGCCGGCCCCCTGACTAATAGACGGTGAGTTCTAATCCCCCGAATTGGTCGGTCTTTAAACCAGATACCGAGCTATCAAAAAAATAATAGCCTTGAAATTTGAGATCTAGGTTGAAAATAGGAGTCAAAAATCACAACAAAACACTCGTCCCACAATCCCTATCCTCAATTTCCTTCCTACTTACATTCACATTCATACTACACTTCATCTCAACCACAACACTTCTCTTACTAACACCCCTAACCCTAACTTTCCCACCCACCCTCGTAAACATCCTAATCCCCAAAATACCCTTACTCAAATCACTCCCAAAACTCTCCACCCCCACCATTTTACCAACCATAACCTCAACCGCAACACTCATTCCAACACTCATCCGGGCCCCGACCCGACCCGCCTCAATCCGACCCGACCCAACAACCAAACCCCCATAGTACACGTGCGTCGTCGCGTTGTTGAACCTAAACGACGCCGCGTTGGGGTTCTTGAGAGTGACGTCGGCCACGAGGGTCATGTTATGGTTGGAGTTTTTGACGGAGAGTGAATCGACGCCGTTAATTGTGACGAAGTTTAGTTTTAAGAGGGGGTCCTTCACGTGGAGGACCGTGAGCATGAGTATTAGTAGGGTGACTAAGAGTATTAGTGACGCTGCGACGGAGCAGCCGCAGCACTTGATGCACCTCTGGCGGCGGCGCGACGTGAACTCCACCGGAAAGACGTCTTCGTGTCTTTCGACGTCGATCCGGTGGGTGGTGGGGGCCAGGGGCTTCGCTTGTTCTTTCTTATCCGCCATGGAATTATAGGGAAGAATTTGTGTCATATGTAACTTAATTTCCTAGTATATATATAGTACGTATATATGTGTTTAAATAATTATTGTTTATTTATTTAGGATGGAAACATATAAATTGGTCATATGTTTTTGTCATAATTCGGATGATTCGTTAACGCGTTTGCCGCTTGCTTGTGTTTGAATATTGACTTGGGTTTTGTGGTATTGTTTATTTTCTAGAAGAGAATGTAGAATATTTGACGTACAAAATAAGTCACTTAGGTACGAGGAAATTATATCGAAAATTCAGTAGTATTATTCTTTTTCCAAGACTTTGATTAGTCCTCGAGTCCTGATCAGGTCATTGAGTATATTTATTTTAATCAACAAGTGTTTGGAATTTTACTGACATATGGTAAAATTTAGTCCTCAAATGAATTTAATTTCATATGACCAAAATTTAACATTGATAATATCTAATTTTAATTACAAATTGGTCGGAACAACATCATTTTGTTGTTTCAATTGTTTTGGAATTTAAAAAATATTTTATATTTTTAAACAGTGAATTTTTTGTGTATGTATAATACAGTTATAATTTTTATACATAACAGTGATATAATTCATATATAGCGCTGGTTCACATAGGTGTTGCTTAAATTCTCGGATGACAAATTTACGACCCCACGTAGAATTTCTAGAAGATTAAAAAGTAATTAATTAATTAAAAACTAGTATGAAGAAAATATATTTAGTAAGTTGGAAAGGGATATCTTAGAAAAGCTGCATCGAAGACAATTAAGAAATGGACAAGCAGCACGTTTGGGAGTATGTGAACTGACTAAGACTAAGTCAATCTTCGTCTACTATTTCACGTCAATCATATATACTATATTATAATCCCGAAATTTCTGTATATTTAGGTCCATATGCTGATCACTAATACAATTTCAAAGAACTTAAATTCGGGAAGCGGTCACTAAATTTAGTCCTTAACCTCTTTAAGTTTCCCCTAATTCAATTCTTCCTGTCAATATATCATCATCTATCAATAACGCAGTTATACAAGTCAAATAACTAGAAGTTTTAATAGGTTTAATAAGTGAAGTAACATTCATGCTATACATGAACTCTATCACTATTATATGTAAAAACTATTATTATTATTATGTATAAAAAAATTCACTGTTTAAAAATATAAAATATATTTTAAACAGGTAGAGGTTTTGTGCATAACATTTTTTTTTATAGATAACAATAATAGTTTGCAAAAATCTGGTCATTTTCCAATTTGATACTGATATGAAAATCGATAGTGAAATGACCGATCTTGCGGCTTGCATTGGGCCGTAGGTCTTCACTAAGACAAGTTGGAAAAAGGAAAGAAGGCACGCTCTTGAGGGGTTTTAGTTTTATACTACTAGCTCGCCACTCTTTGCCAACATGGTGAAGAAGGGGTAGGGTTCGATGTTTAGTAGGGCGGGTCACTTGAGTGTCAAAACCAAGCGGTGATTGTTTTTCCTTGGCTCATCATTGATCGCTTGGAAAAGCAAGAAAGAAGAAACTGTATCCAAGTCCAGCATAGAACATGAATTGAATGGTCCTTCGACCTTTGTTTGATTCCGACGGCCGGCATAGATCTCATGAAACCCGCGTCAACGTTAGAGCATGGAATTAATAACCTGACTTACTTGGTGACTCCTATAGTACAACCAAAGGAGAGTTGACCTACAGAAGAGGTTCGCTTTAAACCTTGCTGGCTTACTGGATGGCCTAGAAGATGACTATCTGATAAGAAGTAAGTTAGTGCTTTTGAATTTTTATATATAATAGTGATATAAAAAAAATTGAGTGCATAGCAAACTCGAGTTCACATAAAGTCTTGTCTAATAAGTGAAACCTTAAATAACCAAAAAAAAAAAAAAAGCTAGATGATCCTTGATTAGCAAGATAACCGGTGGACTGTTTGGGTCGTGAGATTCAAATCCAAGGTACAATTCATAACAGCAGTCCTATACCGACGTACAACCTTCACAACACGCACTTCGCCCCTCAATTCCGCTAAACCCCTCAATTTCACCACCCCCAATTCAACATCTCTGCTAAAATTCCCCCAAATCCGATCCCGATCAAACGCCGCCGTCACTTTAACCGTCGTATTAAAACTCCTCCTCCCCACTCCGCCGTCGGAGACACCCGCCGCCGCGATCGTGGCGTTCCCGTAAAACAGAGTGGCGCTCCCCCCGTGGAAATTGAATCGGGCGAAATTAGGGTTGCGCAGTCGGAGCTGGAGGACCGCGGTCATGTTGAGCGACGCCGTTTCGTATCGGAGGTCCTGTACGACGACGTTTTGGAGCGCGAGTTTTGGGGCGGTGATTCGGAGGACGACGAGGCCGAACGCTAAGAAGGCGATGCTCTGTAAAACGACGGCGAGGAGAGCGTAGACTAGGCATTTGTTGCTGCTATGGGATTTGTGGTGAATTGTTGGTCGCTTTTGTGGGGGGTTTCTAAATTCAACTGCTTTTCTTTTTCCATGTTTGGGATTTTTTATCAAAGATTAATTTGTTAGAGGTGGGGGAGTTTGGATGAGAGGTTCAACTTGTATTTGTATCTTTTAATTTTAAATTCAACATGTTAATGAAAGTAACATGTAGATAGATATGGAGATATTAAGTTTGACAAATGAATTAACAATTAATGTTTGTGATAATTTTTAAAAATTAATAACCTTTTTTTTATAATATTATATAGCACTCCCTTCCCTTCTTCCCATAAAAAAAAATTATCCAATTTTTTTATTGGAACATCCTACAAAAATTTGCAAAAAACAAAAAAAAAATCATATTTACACCAAATGTCATTATTTTTAGGGCCACATGTACACTATATTCATTTAATTTATTTAATATATATATATAAACTTACTAAATTACCAATCAACATTCCACTCATTATACTTTGAAGGGAGTAATATATTTTAAAGGTTAAGTTTTGTATACGTTCAAGTGTCTCGTGCACTCATAGCGCAACTTTTAATCATATAACGTGTTATATTGAAAAATGCAACTTATTTACATTGGACAGTGTATTTATTAATGTAATAAAAGAATTATACAATTTAGTGTAAATAAATTACAGATTTTAATATAAAAAGTTAAATAATTTTAAAATTGGCTATGAGTAACGCACTGCATGCAGACGGGGCCTAGTTTATTTTAATTTTTTGCAATGATGATAGAAATAATTTCCATGTCAGCAGTCAGTTGCCGCATCAATAGTCTTGCCTGCGTAGTTGCATACTTGCAGTCAGGGGTGAGCATTCGATAAAAATCGAATCGAATCGAATCGAACTGAATTAATTGAATTTCACATCATAATACACCAAAATCGAACCATTTAAACTTAAAATCGATTGAAATCTAACCGAATTTTTTCGGTTCGATTTCGGTTTAAAACCGAAAAAATCAAAATTTTAACATTATTGAATTAAGTCATTTAATAACACAAAAATTCGGATATATATATATATATATATATATATATATATATAATATAAATATATATATATATATATATATATTAAATATTATATATATGTATATATTAAGTAAATATTTTTGGTTGATTCGATTCGATTTTTCGGTTTTTACCATATTCTACTCACCCATACTTGCAGTTGCATATCATACTGAAAAGGATAGATTAAAGGATTATGACTATATTATAAACTCATTATTTCTTTTAATAATAATAATAATGAAGTGGATATCCCCGCATCTGTATATAATATGCAACTCGAGTTTCAGCCTATGATTTGGTATGAAACACTAGTCATTTAATTTGAGATTATTCTCAATCTAAATTCTAGACAAACCTCTCTTGATTTTAAGTTCAAAACCTTTTAAGTATAATTTACTTTTGAGTTTAAAGAATTCATATAGAGCAAAGCCTTCACTAATGGACGGTGAATTTTAATCCTTCGAATTGATATCGAGTATTAAAATATATATGTATATTGACCAGGCGTTAAAGGTGGCGGTTTTATTGAGTAAATGAGATTTTAATTTTACTCAGGTCCACCGCACGTCTCCATCATCAACTCACATATATTATTTTTATTATTTTTTATGTAAATAAATTATAAATTTAGTTTAAAATTAATCAATAATGCATATACATTTAACATAGGATATATCAGGTAGAAAGATACCTTTCAAAAAAGAAAAGTAAGGTTGACAGATGATGAGAGGATCTTAAATATGATCATGACTTTTGAGTTTCGGCGGGATTTAATGCTTTTTTAGTTCAATAACGTTTTTCATAATCGCTTTAATTAAGTTTGATATTTTATTGGGGATCAATTTATGAAAGTAACCCTTTAGATTCAAGTATTTAGGGAAGCCATCCATCTTTTTTAGAAGGAATGCAGATTGTAAATCGAATGATGTGCTAAATAACAGATACTTATAATTTTGCACCATCTCACATATAAAGATGATACGTGCACCATCTCATTGATAAATTATGAATTTTAATCGCATATTGTTTTCATAATTTTAACAAATATCAATTTGATAATTTAAAGAATAAAACATATTTTTCACTAATATGATTATTTTTATGACTATTTATTTAATAAAAGATAATATGTGCTAAAATTATTAGAAAATTAAAAATATATGGTTAAAATATTCATAGAATAATTACTGAAAAATACGTACAATTCAAGGATACAAATATACTAATAGGTACAAACTATTTTAAAATTTACTAATACGTATAAAATGATTGCACATATATATTCGAAGTATCATAAATTGTGCAAATGTACTTGCGTATGTGCAATTATTTTGTATCTATTAATAATTTTTTTAAAAATAATATTTCTTTGTAAATTGATATCCCTCAATTTAAAAAATTATATCTCTTTGTAAGTTCACATCCCCAATATTCTTTTAACTTTCTCTTTCGCCTCATAAGTTAGCTCACTTGTATTCTAATGGTTTACGTACGACATGTTTGGCCAAAATTTCAAATGGAAAATGATCTTTAACACCAATTTAAAAGTAAGAAAATTACTCCATCCGTCTCAAAAGACTTAACACACTTATTTTTTGCTCGTGATTTTTGCGTGCGAAGTTGTTTATTAGTATTTAAAATAATAAAGTGACTTTTAAAGTGGGGTATGATAGACTTAACCCTCCTCTATCATACGCATTTCTTAAAATTACTTTATCATTTTATATAGTAATAAAAAATTTGTTCGCTAAAACACGAATGGAACAGTAATTGTGCAAAAAGTTTTTCGGGATGGAGGTAGTATTAAATACTAATCATGGAATGTGTGTCCTTATATATAACTTTAGTGGGATATAACTATTAAGTACTAATCATGGTGAATCTTTGGTACGAGATTAAGGGAGTGTTTTCAATTTCAATTGGAAGTCTAAAACTAACAACTTCAAAACAAATGAATCTAATTAACTAATCATTAAATATTGCAAACACACCTAGGTCTGAATTTCGTACCCAAACCCTCTATCAATTTTAAAAAGTTAAAAATATTTTGAAACAGAAAAAAAATTAATATATATTTATACATACACACAGTATATAGAATGTTAAACAAATAAGAGCCTATTTTCAACTGATTCTTATTGGCCAAATTAACACTTCTCCTGACACCTTCCTCTCAATCTTTTACTTTGTTGAGTGATTTTCACTGTTTTCAATCACTTGAAAAAACCCTTAAGTCGGACACAAGTTTTATCTTCATTTTTCAGCCCTCTCCAATCTCCAATGACATGGACTCATGGTCGTATTAGCTACTCCCCTTAGGCATGCTCACGGTTCCGGAACCGCCGGTTCTGTCCCTAAATCAAAATTGGGAGGGGGAACCGAACCGTGGCCAAAGGCGGTTCGGTTTGGTTCTCGATAATATATTTTTTTCTTGTGTTTCTTAGTTTTTGGATCTAAAATTTGAAGGAATGTATAGATAGATCATGAAATTGGACATTGTTATTGTTAATATGAGGATTTAAATTGAAGATTACATTAATAATTGAATTATTATAAATTAGTAGTCTATTACAAAGTAATTGAACTATTACAAAATAGTAATTCTAACTTAAAATAAGCTAGTAATCTACTATTACAAATTAATTGAACTATACAAATTTACAAATTACAAAGTGAACTATATCGAATTAGTAATTACAATTACAACTTAAAGTTTTTAAACTTTCAAAATAAATTTGGGGGGGGGGGATTTAAAGAAATTTGACTTGAACTTAAATTTAAGAAATAAACTTAGAATTTCTAAGTTTGAAACTTAAAATATATCCAAATATAAGTTCTCTTACCTCAAACTTACCTCGTTGATTTGGATCGATTAGATTCTTAAATGCATACTTCCGGTGGTAGTTTCTTCAAAGCTATCTTGATCATCATTATCAACAAATTTTGACTTCTCTTCTTACCCAATCATCAAGCAAGCATTGGTTTTCCGTTTTCAACGGTATATGATGTTGCATCCAAAGTGTAGGCTTGTTCAACGGGCGGTTGAGGTGGGGATGCAAAAAATTTCTCTTCTAATTGACAATATTGGATAGATATTTTTCATCCTCGACCACCACTTTAGTATATTAAAAAGCGTTGTCTTCATCTTCATCAAGTCGAACAAAAGAAGAGGATAAATAATGATCAAGTTGTAATAAGGGTTAGAAGTATTGGACCACGTTCATCATAAAAAAATCTGTTAATATATCTTCTTCTTGACTTACCACCCCAAAATTTTCTTCAAAACCGGGACCACTATATTCTCTAAATAAAAACATTAAAGTAATTTTAATTCGATTACCAAATCTCTTTGGGATTAGGATATACATCATCTTCACCCATGACCAATGTCTATTAGAAATAAATAATTATAATACATATTTAACATCATTATTAATCCATCCAATCTTACTCTAGGATCAAACACTTTAGCAACCAAGAATAGATCGGGAATATTTGTAAAATATTTTTTCCATTTTTGCATTGCTAGAAAGTAGAACCACTTAATAAAGGATTTGTAATATTTTCATTTAACACATGAGCAACTTTAATACAATAATCAAGCACTAAATTACACATAGGATAATAAACACCGGATAACACTTTTTGTGGAATCAGTGGTTCGGACAAAGAAGTGCATGAAATCAATATTGAGGATATAAGCGAATCGACAATTTTCTTGAGTAAAAAATGTACATAAAGCGTCTTTATAATCCATAGACTTATTTTAACAATTTTATCGTGGAATTCCAACGAGTTGACACATCAAGAGAAATTTTTTTGGGATGCATATTGTATGTTCTACAAAAAACTTTCCATTTTTTCAACAATTTTGAATGTCTCGACATATAATAAATAAGCGGATCTAATAGGACCAACTTGTTCTTTCAAAGCATCTAAACCATCTTGAACACATAAATTTAAAATATGACACATACATCTAACATGAAAAAAAAAAATTTCCACCAAGATATGGTTGACAAATATTTGTAAGATCTTCAATAGTGTAATATTTGCACTAGCATTATCAAAACCAATAGAAAAAATTTTTTTTAGTAAGAGCATACTCATTAAAAATATCATCAATTTATCTCTAAGCTTGGCATTTGTGGTATCAAAATCTCTATAAGCAATCAATCTTTTGTTAAGAGTCCACGAATCATCAATCCAAGTGCATGTAACTCCTATATAACTATGCTTTTGAAAATTATCACTTCATAAATATCCGTACATATACAAACTTTAACATTTAAATCGGCAAATAGATTAATCAAAGCATATTTATACTTATAAACAACTTTAGCAACATCAAGTAGTAGTACAATGGCGTGAAAATCTCACCGGGTTGAAGACCAAGGTTAACAAAAATCATTCAATCTGAATTATCGGCAAATTGAAAAGGAAGGTGTTGTGTGCACACAAATTTAGCTAACAATTTTCTATATTTCATTTGATCAAATGTAAATAGAAAGTGGGGTTACTTACCTCGCCTTGAACTCCACCACCGCCACCGTTGGCGTAAATCCATGAAGTTGTGCTTGGTTTGAACTAATTCCAACTCTATCCAGGATGAATTTTTTTCAAATGCTTCTCGAATGTTCCATATCCTCCTCCTTTGACAAAAAGAATATATTTTGTCACAATAGTTGCAATGAACTTTAATAGTACCATCCTCGTTGATCACTTTATTAAAGTGGCGTGCAAAAATATCCGACTTAAGTTGAGCTCGACTTGGAGTTGGAGTTGGAGTCGGCATTGGACTCGGTTGGGTGGTTTTGACTTTCTTTCTTAGAGTCGTGGACCTTGTGGTATAGCATCATCTTCAAGAGGATTCTCATAATAGGGACCAAGTGTGGCCTCAATATCATCTAAACTCCACTCGATCGGTCGGTGGATGTGGAAAACGAGCGGAAGAGGTGGAAGAAGCTTTTTTTTATTTACCCTTGATTTGATGGCTTGCCATAATAATAATATGTATGTAAGTGTATATGTAAATAATATATGTATGTAAGTGTAGTGTAATATAATATGTATGTAACTATGTAAGTGTAGTGTAATATACTAATATGTAGTATAGTTTATAGTAGTATACTAGTATTAGTATAGTGTATATAATATATAGTGTAGTGTATAGTATGATATATAGTTTAGTGATGTAATATGTAACTATTAAGTAATGTAAATAATATGTAAATAATAAACTTTGAGAATTGAGTGAGAGTTGAGACTTGAGAGTTGAGAGAATGAATAAACTTTGGTGTGAATTTTGGATGGAATGAGTTGGTATTTATAGATGAAATATTGAAAAAAAAAAATGGTCAAAATGTTCAGTTCATCTGGGAAAAGCGGTTCCATCGGCTCTTTGATCTATCGTTCAACTCTTTAATGGGCGTTGGATCTCAATTTAATTTTCAAATTTTGAAGTTAGGTTTTAAAAGAATCGAACCGCGTGGGATTCTGGTTTTTTTCGGTTATATTTTTTTCATTTTTTAGATTTTTTTTTAAATGTCCCTAAATCAATTCATTATAAAAATTAAGTATTATTTGGGATTATTTCGGTTAATTTTTTTTTTGTTAGAACATTATGATCCCCAAACTTTTTTTTCAATGTATATATACGAATACATGTGTATAATTATATTAATATGTGTAGTTATTCTCATTGTTTAGCTACATATGTATGTATGTGTAAAATTTTATCACTATATAAGTGTTAATATCTATTAATTAGACTTAAAACACGTATTGTTTACACTCTCGCCCCCTCAAAATTTGTATTCTGGATCCGCCACTGAGTATGATGTGAGGTGGGTTGACTGAGTGTGGGTAATCAATTGATTATTTTTATTCCCATTACTTGTCTATCAAAATTACCAAGCAACATCAATAGAAGTGATTTCCATTACCCACCTCCATTACCCCCAATCAAGCGGACCTTGAATATTTATTGTTTGCTCGGAGTTTAAAGTATTTGTTGGTCCCGAAAAACTCGATTTAAAACTCGTAAAATCTCAATGGGGGGTGACTTTAAAATTTTTCGAATGTGTTATGCAGATTTGCTAAAGTATGTATGACAGTTAATATGAAAGCAAATAAGAACACACGTATTTTTATAGTGGTTGGAGAAATCCATCTGAGCTCTTCACCCTTCATGGGGCACCAACCAACCATAGATATTTATGGAGCTCTCCGCTCAGCGGGACTTATCTCCCTCAGGGGATCGCTTCTATAGATGTTTAATGAGTTCTCACGGGACTTATCACGGGATTAGAGGACTTATCTCCCTCACGGGATATTCATACATCTCCATTCAAGAACACAGAGCATTTAATATCCAAATTTACCCAAGAGTGTTCTTCATTATTTCTAAGCATAAATGTAATATCCTAAGCTTAGAGAGATTTTCCCAACCTTAGCTTAAAGGCTAAAACAATGTAAGGGAAAATCTCACCTAGTTGGAAATAACACCAAACCCATACCCTTTCTTGAGAGAGAGAAAATTAGTGGTTAAGTGAGGTAGTTAAAAAACAATCACGTAAGGGAGGGTAGGCAAGTGAGGGGATAAGTCCCGTATGCAAAGAGGGAGATAAATAGAGAGTGAGAACTCATTAAACATCTATAAGCGATCCCGAGGGAGATAAGTCGCGTGAGAGAGAGCTCCATAAATATCTGTTGGTTAAGTTAGTTGGTCCCCGTGAAGGGAAAAGTGAATGTAGGACAAGTTAGTCCAAACCACTATAAAAATACTGGCGTGTTTTTATTGCTTTCATATTAATCTTAAAAAGAAAATAATGGATTCAAAATCTTTCACCTCCCATTGAGCTTTTTACGAGTTTTAAAGTTTTATCGGACCAACAAAATAAATCCAAGGGGGGGTTCAAAAGTTCACTAGATTTTAATTCGAATCGATCTTTTTTTTGTTAAAACCCATTTATTTAAAATCATAATTTATAAAATTCATGGAGGTTGACAATCATCTTCATTTTTTTCATCAAATGTTCTTATTATTTCACTTGTTTAACTAACACTATTTTTTCTCGTATATTTTTTTTTTTTTGTTGTTAGTTAGTTTTTTGGCTTCATTATCAAAAATGGGGAAATTGTTGGGATATTTTAGTTTTGATGAATTATGCCAAAACATTATCAAATTGTGTTATTTAAGTGAATCTACAAATAACAAGTTGAGGGGGAACAAGAAGAAGCATCTTGATTTGTGAAGAATAAAAGTTGTGCGTAAATAAGAATGAGAAGAAATCGGATATCGAAGAAATCGATCTGAAGAGAAAAGATCTGGTCAGTAGCGTCGATGAGCAATGTAGAAATCGGGTCAGAAAAAACCGAGACGTCTTGGCATCAAAATATAATCGGAAGAGATGGATCCCTGAAATAAATCGGGATTGACCCAAAAACCCGGTCAATGAGGATGACAACACGCATATTGATGTGACATAAATTCGCAAGGAAAAGTACAAAAGGAAAAAAAGAACCATTTTGGGACTTTGTATGAATTTGAATTTCTTTCTCAATTATTATTCAAATTACTTTTTTATTTATTAAAAACAAGATAATGCTTATCTAAAGTGAAAAAAATAGAATATGATAAACATTCAAGAATACATTTAATATCCAAATTTACCCAAGCGGTGTTTTGATTATTTCATTAAATATGTTTTTCTATTCATATTTTTTTTTTTGTTTTTAGTTAGTTTTGGCGTATTTAAAAAAAAATTTTTTTTTAGTTTTGATGAATTACATTTCAACTTGTGTTATTTAAGTTAATTTAAAAAAAACAATTTAACAAAAAAAATTCAACGGTTTTGATCGTATATAATATAGGTTCTTAATATGAAATCGAAGAAGAAAAGACCGAAAGGAGTGGATCCATTTTAGAATTTTTAACAATTTATCGGCACCAAGGATGCTTCTTTCTTTATTTTATTATTATTTAAAAATGCTTATCTAAAAAATTTAATGATAAACATACAGAATATAATATGAAAAAATTAAATATGTTAGTCTATTCATTAATTTTAGCTTTTTTTATAATTATAAATAAGAATTTTTTATAATTTTGTATTTTTTGTTTTCTATTTAAAAAAAAATAGATTTAACAAAAAAAAATTCAACACTCATATATAATATAGGTTAAGTCTTGTATGCATTCAGGTGCACCGTGCACTCATAGTGCATTTTAGAATCGTGCAATTTGTTATACTGAAAGATGCAACTTATTTACACTAAACCATTTAACTATTAATATGAAAAAACACAATATAAGATCTTTTAGTATATGCACTATGAGTGCACGGTGCACTTGGATGCATACAAGACTTAACCTATATTATATATGAGTGTTGAATTTTTTTTTGTTAAATCTATTTAAAAAAAATTAGAAAACAAAAAATACAAAATTATAAAAAAATCCTTATTAAATACAGAATTATAAAAAAAGCTAAAATTAATGAATAGTCTAACATATTTATTGAAGATTCAAAGTACCGTTTCTATTATATTTTGTATCTCATGTTTATCATATTCTATTTTTATTTTTTAGATAAGCATTGGAATGTGGTAATAAACAATTTTTTTTTTTTAAAGAAATAAGCACCCAAAGTCAATCGGTCTTTCAGATAAATTGCCCCTCAGACACCCTTGATTTGGGCACCCAAATAGGATCCCTCCCAAATCTGCAGATCAAATCAGATACCGTAAATCAAAGATACCGGATCGATCAACAGTTAGAGCGGACGGATCAGATGCACTGGATCAAGAGACCAAATCACAGAAGATCGATCAGGCGGACCGTCATCAAACCATAAGATGAGACGGATCGATGAAAGTAACGTAAATCAGAAGAGATGAATAGTAAAATCAGAATAGATGAACAGTAAAATCAGCACACAAAAAGCTGGCCAATGAGAAGATGACAACACATTTATTGATGCCACATAAAGCTGCAAGCAAAAAAGTGCAAAAAACAACAAAAAAATTTGGAAGACTATTAGTATGGATTTGAATTTACTCTCCAGCGGTAATATTCAAATCCACACTATAAATACATTGCACTATCTTCAAAAAGAAGATAATGGAGGATCTTTTGAAAGTGAAGATTAAAGCCAAATATTCAAGCATCTCCATTCAAGAACACATATCATTTAATATCCAAATTTACCCAAGAGTGTTCTTCATTATTTCTAAGCATAAATGTAATATCTTAAGCTTAGAGAGATTTTCCCACCCTTAGCTTAAAGGCTAAAACAATGTAAGGGAAAATCTCACCTAGTTGGAAATAACACCAAACCCATACCCTTTCTTGAGAGAGAAAATTAGTGGTTAAGTGAGGTAGTTAAGAAGCAATCACGTAAGGGAGGGTAGACAATCCCGTGAGGGAGATAAGTCCCGAGAGAGTGAGAACTCAATAAACATCTATAGGCGATCCCGTGAGGGAGATAAGTCCTGTTGAGTGAGAGCTCCATAAATATATGTTGGTTAAGTTGGTGCCCCATGAAGGGAAGAGTGGATATAGGACAAGTTCGTCCGAACCACTATAAAAATACGTGTGTTCTTATTTGCTTTCATATTAACTGTCATACATACTTTAGCAAATCTGCATAACACACATTCGAAAAAAAAAATTTAAGTCACCTCCCATTGAGATTGTACGAGTTTTAAATCGGGTTTTTCGGGACCAACAATATTGTTTATTAGTATAAATTATTTTTATTGATGATTAAATGGTAAAGTAATGACATATAGTATTAATAAAATGACATAAAATTACTTTTAGTGTAAAAAAAATAATGATGTGATGTAATATTAAAATATATAAAGGAAATAGTTTAAATTAAATGAGTTATTTTATTGCCATTTTAAAAAATATTTAATCTAATTTTGGACTAATCTTTGTGGCATATGTTCAATTGAAGGTAATAAGCTTACCAAATTTGTCTCCATTTTTAAACAACATTTTAGAAGTTATAAGGGGCGGACGGGAAAATATGGGGATAATTTCATTTATGTCCTGTAAATTTGGTCAATTCCAAAATAAATTTTTTATGTTTCTGATTTATCATTTTTGGTCTTAGGTGTAGGATTTTCATCTTTTTCTGACCAATTTAGGTCCTAGGGTGTACGATTTTCATCATTTATGTTTATGTTTTATCATTTTTGGTCCTAGGGTGTACGATTTTCATCATTTTTTGACCAATTTGGGTCCTTTTTCGTGTGACTTTCCGGCCACTTTAAAAATTTCCGACGAAAAAGGATCAAAATTGGTCAAAAAATGATGAAAATCGTACACTTAAGACCAAAAATGATAAAACAGAAACATAAAGGACTTATTTTGGAATGTGCCAAACTTACAGGACGTAAAATGAAATATTCCCGGAAAATATGCGAGATTTCAAAACAATTGTTATAATTAGTCCATGTTATCACATTAAAGTCATCAATCAATTGTCAAGTGTGGATAGCTCAAGTGATTAAAGTTCTATTATCTAAAATTTTGAAGGTCTTCTTAAGTCTTGAGTTCAAGATATAGAGAGGAAAAAAATTATTCCTCTTATAGTGGTCTCCTTTTGGTTGGGGTGGTGGTCAAGGGTGGATCTATGTTTTGCCTCGACTTTTTTTTTTTTAAAATTTACTATATATATATTAAATATATTTTTAAAAATTAATAAACACCAACTAATATTAAGGTGGGATATTTTATTTTTTTCAAAAAAAAAAGGTAGGATATTTTATTTTCAACTCAACCAATTTAGGCTCCAATTCTTATTAGAGGCACACTTGCGTGAAACGGTTTCACAGTGAAACATGATATAATGTGAATATTGGACGCTTTAACACTTTGAAAGAGACGGATGTTAATTTGTGTTAGATTGTACCACGTCTAGTGCATGAGGACATCTCATACGAGTTTTTGTCTTTTTGTTATTATCAAGTTCATTAATTTTTTTGCTCAAGTTCATAACTTATCTGATCATACGTCGGATGAAGCTCAACTCAATAAAAAAATTCCTAATTTTGGTGGTTATTATATGAAATCTAGATTTGATTTTAATGTAGTAGTGGTGATAGATCATATCTGATTAACAATATTTACTTATGATGTTATTGGATACCACTATTCACTAATAACTATTGAATTTATATAATTTTTCGCATTCATATGATATGTATCATCATTCGCTAATTTTTAAAGAGATGATTTCCTTACATTTAGAACTGTTAAGTTATTTTTTAATTTATATGATATGCACGGGGACACAACTTTTATATATTTGTGCCCTGGCTGGATAAAAGTTATGCGTCCTTGGTGGTGGTCCTCTCACTACAAAAAAATAGAGGGTTGCCTATGGAATATTCCAAAAAATAGAGAATTGCCTAGGGAATATTTCATTTTGCCTAGACATTTTATTCATATGTAAATTTTCCTACGGAATGTAATTCGTAGATAAATTTATTTGTAAGTCATTTCTAAATCACAAATATAATTGCCTACAAAAATGTAAGTTGCCTAGGGAATTATCTTTTGTAGTTAATTAGTTTGCCTACGGAAATTAGGAATATGTAGGTAGTTTTATGGTAGGTAATTTGTTTGCCTAGAAAATTATTTTGTGTAGGTAACTTTTCGTAGACTTTTCTAAAAATTTATAGGTAAATCCTAGGCAATAGTCACTTTTAAGGACCAAATTATTTTTGTAGGAAAATTTCATAAGCATTTGAAAATTTTGGTAGGCAATTCTTCATTTTCTTGTAGTGTCTTCTTGTAGTGGTTACGGTTCTGAGAGAATTCCGTCTCATCTAAAAGCTTGAGCTTGTAGAGAGGGACGAGAATAATCTATTTACTTAGTTTCCCTCAACACTCCCCCTCACTCGTGGGCCGAATCATTGTCTCTGCTCTCTGGAGAGGAGGCCCAACAGAGTGGACAATTTAAATGGGTGGAGTGCTTCCACGAAAATCGAACCCACAACTTGGGCTCTGATACCATGAGAGAATTCCGTCTCATCTAAAAGCTCGAGCTTGTAGAGAGGGTCGAGAATAATCTATTTACTTAATTTCCCTCAATAGGTTCCAATTGCAATTTTGGGTGATTCCTCTCTTGTTATGGTTGCGATTTCATTCTATAACGGGACGAAAATATATGTTATGTGCTCGATGGTAGAATAAACTATTGTAATGAATTACTTTTTTAAAAAAAAAAATCATCAACCAATTGCACAAGATGAGGGTCCAAAACATTAATTATGTTTTACTTTTGAGGTGAGATATTTTATTTGTCTTGATAGGGATGCAAGAAACTGTCACAAGTTATGTGTTTAATCAATACTCCCTCCGTTTTAAATATATAGATTTATTTGACATTTCACAAATTAAAATTGTATTAAAAAAGTAAATTAAGCAATCAAAATTTTTATTGTATCATTATTTAATGATTGTCATAATTTCAACATAATTAATGTATAAGGTTATATTAGTAAATTAATTAGAAACAATTATTTTTTGTAGAAACGAGTCTATATATTTTAGACATCCATAAAAGAAAAATAAGACTATATAATTAGGACGGAGAGAGTAATAATTATTAATTTGTTTTATGAGAAATTTCGTTCAACAATTGCACAAATAAAAGAGAAGATGAAAGAATTTTAATGCACCAGTACTAATCAACAGGTCACTTTTTTTTTTTTTTTACAAATAAATATATAATTTATTACAATGAGTTTCTTCTACCACAATGCATATCTTTTTTCCATTTTATCGACCGGAACCACAACAGCACCTTCTCCAATCCAAGCGTGAGGACAGGGGAGGTCAACATTCGCTCGCTTTCAGCATTTTTGAACATGATCGATACTCCACACTAAAGTTTCATCCACATTCTTCAAGATCTCGAGCTTACGGACCCATAGAGGGCGGAGAACCGATCACTTATACGATAATAAGAAATCGATTTAGATACATGTTTACATGTAAATAAAAAAATCCTCATTTTCAGCCTTTTTTTATTTAATTTTTTTTTATCATGGTTTTAAATTTTTTTTTTAATCAAGAGAATAATTTTTCCGACCATTACACTCTTAATGAAATTAATGAAAAATTGAAAAAAACAAATTGTATGAACTTCATTAAATGGTGGTACGGGTTAACATATTGTAATATAGACTTAATTAAATTGATGTACAAATTTAAAAATGACGATACACGTTGAATTAACTTGTGGTGAGGGCTGAAAAAATTGTGGTACAATATTTGAAAAAGGGTGGTGCGGAATTAATTTAATAGTGATACGAGCTGAAGTAATAGTTGTATGAGATTAATTGAATAATGGTACATTATAAATATAATATTGATACGAGATGTATATATGATAGTGCATGTTAAAATGATAAGAGAATGGAAAAAAATGGTAGAGTTAGAATTATTTTTTTTATCTTAACTAAAAAAGACTGATTACAAATTTTATAATACAAAAGAACTTTTATTTTTATATTAGACTATTTATAAACTCATCCCTTAATCTTTCTTTGAGAAACTGAGTGAATAAATTAATACTTTTGTTTCAGCATTTTGATTATGTTTAAATGTTTGTCAAACCCACTTAAAAGGATTTCGGGCCAAGTTACCTTGGGAGAAGCCCAATGTCTAAAGAACCTCGAAAGGATTTGGTTATTAACAACCCCATAATTAATAGATGCATTCATTTAATTAGTAAACTACCAAATATACCCATACTCTAAAAGTCCTAATTTTTCTTTCTCTTGTTCAATTTTCCTTTCCCTTGCAATTTTCCCAGTTCGCCGCCAGCCTCCTCCCAGCGCCGCCGCAGTCACCACCCCGCATTGCCCCACTACCGTCTCTTTCTCGCACTGTAAATCTGATTACTTAGAGTAGATCTTATATGCATCTAGGTGCACCGTGCACTCATAGTGAATTTTAAAAAACGCGTAACTTGTTATATTGAAAGATGCAACTTCCTTACATTGAAGCGTTTAATTATTTTTTCATATTAATAGTTGCAAGGTTCAGTGCAACAAGTTATATCTTTCAATATAACAAGTTGCATGTTTCTAAAATACACTATGAATGCATAATGGACGTGGATGTATTCTAGACTTTTGTATTTATCTCAGCACACTCAAAATCCCCTTATATCTATTTCAGAATTTTCTCTCTGCTACGTGGCATTGTTTCTCAATATGTAAATTAAATCCATATCAACTAAATTTTCAAACAATCAGTATTACTATGACTTCATTATACAGTAACGAAGATCACGTGATATGAGATAAAACCAAACTTGAATAACAAATTTGATAGGAGGTGCTCTTGTGTGAGATCATTTCACGGTGAGATAGAGTGTAATATGCACACTGGTGGCACTTTAATATTTTGAGAAGAATGGATGTTGATTTTACTAAGTTGTACTCTGCCTGATGTACATGAATGAGACGGTCTCATGTGAGATTTTGTCTTTATATTAGACTTTCTCAACATCTTGGATGGCTGAAAACATTTGCTATCTATGGCCAACAATGTGTCTTTCCCAAATGGGTTTAGCCCATTTATTATATATCTCTAAAACCATCTTATTAGGCTTTCTAGTTTCACAGAAGTTGGGCTGCTCATCATAGGGCCCAAATCAATATAGATTTCAATTTGATCTTTTAATTTCAAAAAATAAACACACACACACAAATTCTATTTGATCCGGAACCTTCTTTAGATTATAAAGACATATTAATCTGCTGTAAAAACATCACTTAAAAGAAAGTAAAAAAATTCAGCAGTTGCAAAAATTCAATATAATCTGAATAAGTTATACAAATTGGTGAAATATGAAATTTATGCGTTTCGAAAAGAACTTGCACTAAATTCAGTACTTATTAAATCACATAATAATTAACAGACAGCAATGCCAACAAATTACATACGATATCTCAAATACCAACTACCTGAAAACTTGCACCAAATCAAGTACAACACATGAATCTACATCGGTGAATTCAAACACAGCGAACATACGCCAGTCTCTCCAAACACTTGATTCAAGCGTTTAAAGATAGCAGTTAATATTAATAACCTGCCTCCAAATGTAGCAAAAGGTAAGTTTACAAACAGAGAAGTGAAGAACCTTTACTAGAAGAGGATGGTTTTCGTGCATGGAGCGATATAATATCGTTATGATTAGAAGACAATCGGCGATTATCAACTTGCCTTGAAAATCACCTTTGCAGTTGGGGAGGATCTTGGCATGCTCAGTAGTCTCTCTGCAACTTTGACCAAAAGAGCCTGCGGATGTGAAATGACATTTTTGGCCCGAATAACCAACTTTTCGAGCGTGCAAGCATGTTTTAACAACCCTCCTATTAACCGATATATTGAGGTATGACATAAATGTGAAGTAATCTCAATTGACTTCAGTTGCCCCAGGAAGGACTCAAAGAGATCTGTTTCAAACTCCGTAAAGTTATCTGCATTGAACTCGATGTCTTCAATAACTAGCATCTTTAGATTAGGAAAAATGCCAAAAAGATTCATAATGTCACCGATTTCAATCATGCTATCAACATAAAGTTTTAATGACTTCACATTTGGTAATGGGGAATATTTCTTCGGTGACGCGCCAAGCACCTGGTATGACAATTGAGACAGATTGCATTAAGAAAACGGGAGTAGCTATTTGAAAGAAAAACATGGAAAAATAAAAGGCAATAGCATTTTAGTTCCAAATCTAATATCAATAATTCCCTCGAATGTAAAGAATGTTAATAGTTCCTTCGTCATTTATGGTTTCACCAATATAAGTTGGTAAGTATGTAGGTACACACAATCTCAGCATCCAATTGGATAGCATCAATCCAACTTAGATGCAATGTTGCAAATACCAAGAATATGCACCGACTAGTTATTCATAAAAAGGCTTAAGAATGGTATTGAAGATAAAAATTAAAGAGTTAATTGCCTCGTAAAAGTTGTTATTGCATCAACTGAGAAACATTGCATACACTGCAAACGAACTGCACTCATGCATTGAAAATATTAACAAACAGGATTGCCAACTACTCTGAATGGCTAAATCCACCAGTTATCCCATAATTGGTATTACTATGAGTTCATTATACTCGTTGATTCTACGAATTAATATCAAGAAGGGTATGTGTAGATATTGAAAATAAAGACAAACCTCAATACACCAAACTGATAATGTGACCACTTCAATATGTTGGATAGTTGGTAAGATTTGCTTCAATGTTTCTCCAAGAAATTCTCTCCCAGATGCATCATACCATGGGTCATCAAACCCAAGAGTTGCATCAGTTAAAGATGAGACATTTATAAACAAACACTTGCAATAAGAAACTCCTGAAACTTCTAACTTTTCAAGATTTGGGCAGTATATTGTCAGCATTTTATCCAGTGATGGATCATTATCATCTACATACTTCTCGATCTTCAACTTTTTTAAACTTCCAGACAGGATATTCAAGTTCTCATAGCTTTCCAAAACACGCAAATCAAAGACTTCCAACTGCGGAGTACCTAGCATAATTTGGTTTATCACGCACTCACTAAAGCTAGAATCATGCATTTTTAAACTCCTGAGTTGATTCCAAGCCGGAGATCCATGGATTCGAAGATTATAACCCTCGATTGATAATTATTTAATCGATGAACACGAGTACAGGCACTTTGGAGCCCAATATTCATCTATGTGCGTAAGACGACTGATTATTTTCAACTCTTCTACTTTGTTTTGCACAGCAAAGCGCACCCACAAATCACCATCACCAGCTAATGCCGCGTCCATTTCAGTCTCTAAATCAATTTCGAACTTCAGAATCTTAGTGCCTTGCCATAACATCAGAGCCCGATTAACAAAGTTCCGGATACTCTCTGCCCCCTTGTTGTCAATTGACCATAAGTAATAGAAATTAAGGCACAGGACAGTGGTCCACAAGTTATTCGATCGTTTGGAGAGAAGGGTAGTCTGAACAACATCTCTCATTGGCAAGCACGAGAGGATGCGAAGAACTAACGAGTTGGGTAACTCACTTAGTCGATCCTGGTGTTCACTGGTTACTGTTTCTTCCATCTCGTAATCGTAATCCTCCATGGTTCCACAAATCAAATCTCCACTCAAAACTAAAAAGTATCTGCCAAATACTTTTGGAGCATCAACACATCAAATTATGAAAACGAACAACCAATTTGAAGGTAAAATATGCATGAGACAAGCAGTAACCAATACCAAGAAAACTACGAGGAAACTAGTAGTTTTCACCTGCTCAGTGCTCGTTTGGTGCCTTTTCAATTCCTAAATGGAAATTCTAATTCACTCTCATGGAGTCCTAACCATTCAACCGCTATTCCATTTCCCCTATCCATCCATTTTCAATAATCCCCCTGTGCAATATTATTGCCTATATAACCATAAAAATATAAAATTTCAGGAATTTTTTACCAAGATTCTGATAAACTTTGGTTTTCTGTTAACTTTAGCTCTGTCCCACAGCTTGTCTAGCTATTTGCCACTCTCTCAACAATCTCAGTCACCATTTAACCCCCTCAAAATTAATTCCTCCAAATTCATGAAATTCCTTCATGTTCGCAGTCTAAGATGAAATAATGAATACTACTCCTTTACCATTATTAAAACTTATAATCAACACTCAATTTTCCAAAAATTTCATTAGCCAAACAAATAAGACTAGGAAAGGCTTTAATGGAAAGCAAACACACACCAGCAAATAACACGATACTTCGAACCAATTAATTAGTTAAAAAGTGCATACCTATGAACTGAATCTTCCGTGAAAATTTCTTCAATATTTCATCTAGTCTTCAATTTCTTTCTTTACTTCTTCTACAATTTACAACAGCGTCTCTAATAACCTCGCATCTTCCACTCAATTGCTTCATATTCTGGTAAAATTCGATCAATTGAAAGCTAAATAGGCTAAAGATCTTCGGATTTCAATGAGATTCACCGTTAAGTAGGAACTATTTAGTTGATGAATTGTTTAGCTAGGTTTACGGGCTGCTATTGCAATAAAATAGTAACAAAAAATTTATAGTGTGTACATACCGATTGTGTGGGTGCAAGTAGACTGGGCCTTAATTTAATGGGCATAGCTATATTACATTTATTTAGGCCCACCTCTTATATTTCTCGGCTTAGGTTACTCACACCAACCTTTTTGTAACCTACCTTTTTAGTATATAGTATATACACCATCTCAATTAATACACTACTTGTATGATGGGTACGGTCTTCCTAATTTTTCTAAAATACCCAATTTATATATTTCGCATCCTCCTATTCAATTTAAAAAAAAAAAAAAACATTGATACGCCTCCACCTAAATTGTGAGGCGAGCGAGATAACCACCGTCCCGACCACATCCGCCGCCGCCACCGTTGCTCGCTTGCGTCCTATGTCGTCATTGGTTCCGAATTACAATATTTATTTCAGGAAAAAAATTCCGAATTACGTACACGAATTCGAAAAATTTTCTCGAACTTACTATAAAAATTTGAAAAATATTTTCGAACAGTAGCATAAATTTCAAATGTAAGCTGATGAATTTTTTTTCAAAGTTAGTACAATAATTCAAAAATATTTTTCGAATAACATAAAAAATCTCGAAAAACATTTTCAACCAGAATGGTTCCACATGTAAAATTTCAAAAAAAAAATTCCAAATTATGTACATAAATTCAAATTTTTAATTTTTTTTATTATTTGTTTTCAATTTTTTTTTATTATTTCGAATTCTTAATTTTTTAATTAAAATTTTAAAATCTAATGTTATAGGAGTATTAACTATCCTAAATAATCCACCTCCACTTTTCTTCTTTATTCTTTAAATATCACATAAAGGTAAATTGATAAAAAGTGTGATGGCGAACAGAAGATAAACTGAATAAAGAGTGCGATGGCGAGAATATGGAAAGTAGAAATTAGTTGGATAGGGTTGCCTTATTGAATTGATAGGGAGATCAAAATACAGAGATTGGGTTGGATTGGATCCGAATAAAACATAGGTCAATAAATATGAGTATTTTTATATATGAAAATTTTCACATAAGACTTTGTCAATAATAATAAATCAATCAACATCTTCACGCGGAGCCAGGAATTTGGGTGAGGGGGCCAAAAAATTACCGTTCAACTTACATTAATATGAGTGGGTCTCATGTGCATTCGAGTGCATTGTGCACTTATTGTGCATTATAGAAACATGCAACTTATTTATTGAAAGATGTAACTTATTTTACACTAAACTGTGCAACTATTTTTTCATATTAATATATAATTGCACGATTCAGTGTAAACAAATTGCATATTTCAATATAACGATGCCCTATATTGCACGGTGCACCTAGGTGCATACAAAATTTGACCCCACTAATATGTATTTTTTAATAATTAAATATTTTGTGTAGAATATATTAATATTCATCTACAAAAAACAGTTTACAAAACACAATTTAGAATTTTGATATGGAGACCACGAGTGGTCACTTTATGGAGCCCAATTGATGATTTGACTTTCCACCTCAGTTTATTACCTAATTAAATAATTTAAATTAATTTTAAAAAAACCCTACACCCTAAAACCTAAATCATGAATCATTCTGGCCGGGTAAACCATGAATCACTCGGGTGAACCATGAACCATGAACCACTCGGGTCGGGTTTGGATCCGTAATTTAATTTAAATTATTTAATTAGTGCAAAGTGATATTTTTACCAAAATTTAATTTAAATTATTTAAATGAGTAAATTAAATTACGGAGAACCCGACCCGAATGGTTCATGGTTCACTCTGCCCGAGTGGTTCATGGTTCACCGACCCGAATGAGTCATGATTTAGGGTTCATGATTTAGATTTTAGGTTGTAGGATTTTTTTTTCAAAATTAATTAAATTTTTTAATTAGATAATAAGCTGAGGTGGAAAATCAAATCATCAATTGGGCTCCATAAGGTGATCACTCGTGGTTTCCATATCAAAACTGTTAATAAATATATGTATTACTAGTATGTACATCTTTCAAACTTATGAGAAATCCAGAAAAGGAAACTTGAATGGTGAAAAAACTATAATCATCCGTTTAAAGTCTTTTATATTTTTTATTTATTTTTTGCAACTAAAAGAAAAATATTTGAAATTTGAAAATTTGGGCTTAGACTATAAGTTATTGGACTCTAAAGAACAGACCCAACTTGTAAACTAATTTAATTACTGTGCATTTTTTTGTGTTATGCTGGGAGTGCTGATATACATACACAAACTATACCTAATATATTAATAATTAACAAAAATCTGACCTAATATATTAATAAAAAAAAATCGTGTGTGGGGTGGGGGGAATGGCCACCCAAAGTTGTATGTCACTCCGCCCCTCAATATACATCTTAATTATTTATCAAGATTTTGAAATCATAAGATTTCAAAGTCCGTAATTTTTAACGCCCACTATAATCTCGAAATAAATATACATGATGTTCTCATATATAATGTCCAGTATAGGATCTTGAAGGAGTTAGTAAGATTGAACTATATTGTGCAACCATGCACCTCGCCTAAAAAAGGGGTCAATACAGTATACAGTATGACCTTTATAAATTAATACTCGATAAATTAATAATCTCTCTAAAATAATATTTTTCTCCGGTCCCGGCTTGGGCCCCAAGCGTAAATTAATAATTTCGATAAATTAATAAGATAATAATTTTTTTAAGACCCCTATATAATACAAGGGTCCCATCAACATCATAAATTAATAATCTCATAAAATTACAAAGATAACTAAGACAACTTAGTAAAATATGACTCTAGTGTTGATTGTTTTCTATTGAAATTCAAATCAAAATGAATCTCATCTCTCACTTTTCTCACGGCTCTTAAAAGCTCTGGTGTGTCGTTCGTTGACTGTAGAAAGGAATTATGAAGGATTTTCGTCGCTGCTATTGCTTCTTTTCGTGTAACCGGCTCTAATGGTACCGTATCATCTTGAGCTTCATCCTCAATTGGATTTTCAATAATAGTATCAACAATTTCTCCTAAGCTTTGGATCTGTGAATATCCTTAATTTTCACCCGGATAATCCAATAGATGATTGACATCCATTTGATTGTGATGATCAAAATTTTTAATCAATGCGGCGATTTCATCAGTACCTGCTTCAGTATCTGCATCATGTAAATTTGAACATACGTATGAATTTTAAACATCAAATAAAATGATTCAAGTTCCTAACATTTAATACTCATTAATATCTCTATATAATTGAATTTAAATTCATGAATTCTGATGTAATTAATTTAAATTAAACGAATATAGAATACCTCTTTAAATTAATAAATTATTAATTTATCGATTAATTAATACCTCTCTAAAATTAATATTTTTTTCGGTCTCAATTGTATTAATTTATAGAGGTTATACTGTATAATGTAGCAACCTACTCCCTCCGTCCCAATTATATATGCTTGTTTTTCTTTTATAGATGTTCTAAATATATAAGCTTGTTTTCATATAAAGTAACTTTTTTTAATTAATTTATTAATATAACCCTATGCATTAATTATGTAGAAAATTATAACAATCATTAAATAGGGCTATAATATAAATTTTATTTGTCTAATTTATTTTTTCAAAAAATAAAATTTAATCATGTGCAAACTCCAATCATCCTATATAATTGGGACGGACAGAGTATTGATTTGCATAGGGTAGGTTGTGCTCAATTTGATGCACATGAATATCCTGTATATGAGAAGGGGTCTTTTTTTTTAGAATCTGAAATATAAAACTGATGTAAAACGGACACAATAATTTGAAATTTATTCTGATCAACTTTTTTTTTTTTTAATTTACACAAAATGAATGTAGCACAAAGGTGTTGAAGTATTAATTGAATTCAAGTTAACTAACTAATTATTTAGCCAATTTTGTGTGAGTAGATTCTAGAATGCACCATATGAATCTTGAGGGATATATGAATGTTTTCAAAAACTTGTATGTGTGCAATTGAACTTTTTTCCTTATTTTTTTTCTCGCGGGTTAGGAGGACGGGTTAGGGCAGGTTGCTGGTGAGCTAATGGGCTTTCTTCATCTTCTTCGCGTCGCGCATCACGGGTGCTGTTAGGTTTCTTCTTCTTCCTCTACTCTTCAGATTGCTGGAGGATCTCACGGGTTCTTCTTCCTTGTTCGTGCCCTAATTTCTTGTCCAATTTAATTTTCTTCGATTCGCTTCGATCATTGAATGAAATAATGTTGTTCAATTTAAATTTTGGTGTGGATTCCGCAAGAAGAAGAGAGAATATGTGTGTGGTGTTTGAATTACCCCTCAACACAAAGTGTGTGCTGAAATTTAGATCCTTCTGGAGTCTTTTCACGTTGTTCTGTAAATCTGTAATTTTAGACTGATGATTTTTTTTGCATTTGTACTGATTTTTGTTCATGTAGTAACACTCTTTTGCTCATATGGTAACACTCATTTTATTCATGTAGTAACACATAAAGTTGTTCTTTAAATCTGTAATTTTGAACTGGGGATTTCTTTTCGCGCTTGTACTGGTTTTGTTCATGTGATAACACATTTTTCTTCATAGGGTAATTTTGTTCATGTAGTAACACATGTTTTTTTAGTAATATGTAACATTGTTCATATATTGTCGTAATATTATGTGAATGCTCATGTGTTACTTTGTGACTCATGTTACCTTATGAATATTTTTGTGTTACGATATGTTTTATTGCGTGTTACGTAAGATATGAAGTTTTTTCAATATAACAATGTAGTAACACTTATACATAGATGTAGTAACACACAAAAATTTGACCAAAAATAAAATAAAATTATGTGTTTAGTAGGAATCAAACCTGCGACCAAATTCATTAACAACGAACTTGAACCACTAGGCTACAACACATATTTGATAAAGATATCCTTCTATAAATACATATGCGCCCGCACCAACTTGAAGCCCACTACCCGCGCCCGCCCCGCCCCTGCTGACCCTCGAATTTGAACCTTTTTTGCATTATTTATGTTGTATTGCACATAACACTAGTGTACAATATTTCACACAAAACCTTCTCATGAATGTTTTTTGGTTGAAACGCGAATGGAATTAATTAGAGTTTCATGCACTAATGTAAGGGCCGGTTGATTGGGAGTAATAGAAGGGGGTAATGAGAATTATACTCATGACCGATAGTGTTTGACAACTTTAATACACCCATAATGAAAATAGAAATAAGTAATTATTACCATACTTCCATTACATAAATTTACTCATGTAATCATTCACCCTCCATGATACTTATTGTTGTAAGCACATCGCGCGATGTGGGCCCATTTGCATCAGCCCTTTATGGATCAGTAACAGGACAAGTCAGTTGACAGAGATGGGCAGTAACGAGATAACAAGGAAGCCTGATTAAGGCGCGAGCTCGTCGACTTCGTAACTACCCGAGCTCTATGCATTAATTATGATGAGACGTATGTCAGACAGTAGGTATAGGCGGTCATTCTTGAAAGGGAATTAAATCAGACAAAATCCGGTCAAGGACGAAGCAAAGCGGCGTGTCAGAGTACAAAAGTGGCTAATCTCCAGTAAATTCGGGAATTACCTCGATCGAAGTACAAATCCGAGTAGCGATGTCCTTTTTGCATTGAGCGACCTCCCGCGACCTCCAGAGCAGATCACATCAATCTTGTAGCATTTAATGCTAACCAGGGCTATTTTCTGCCCTATAAGTTTGTAATCCGGGAGAGTGAGCACCACTCTCCCAACCACTATAAATGCAGGTCATTTATGGCCCAAGAAAAGGGAGAGAATTCATTATCTTACCCAACCCCTTGTAAATTTATTAGTCGACACTTATTCTCCAATCCAATCATACAACATAAATACAATCCATATAACTCATTTATTGTTTGTGTCACTAAGATCCTTAAGCCACATCATTATTCGTAATCAACATATTTTGGTGCACAACAATTGGGGCTAGAGGAAGGAGACTCTTTAAGAAACATCAAAGCTAAGTTCTTAGCATTTTTCTCATTGGAGTATTCCTCACGAATCTTCCACACAAACCCATCACGACAACTCAAATCGCTCAAAAACTCAAATCATGTCTCAAGCAACTTTCATCTCCAAAAGAAAAGCATCAGCTTCATGTCACTCCGGCGGAGCGGGGGCTAGTGGCCCGGCCGTTAACAACCGCAAAACTGGAGGACCCACTACCGGAGTTGCTCAAAAGCTCGAGCAGATCCGCACCCCGAAAGATATCAACGAGGCCATTGCAGAGTTACGCAAAAGAGAGACCGAGATGGAATTTCCCGCTAGCGACCTACGCTACGACCTGAACCGTAATGCCGAAAGCAAAGGCAAAGGCCAGATGCATGAGGAAACTTGCCCCGAGGGACCTCGCCGAGAACAATCCCAATGTAAGGAACATCGTCACGAGGGGCCTCGCTATGAGGGGCCTCACCGCAAGGAAAGCCAAGAAGCCAATTCTCACGGGGCCCAGCACACCCCATGCTATCGGCAAAATCCAAACGAAGGGCCAAATCTAATCCACCGATGCTTATTTTCGGGAAGTTTCAGTTGTGGCCCACACCAAGCTCGCGGACCCCAGAGAGACCGACCCCAAATGACACATCGCGACCATGCCGAACCCGAAGGATCTTTTTTGGGGTCAATAGCCCATTGCGGACCCATGCAATGGATATCAGCAAAGGATCGGCTCGAGCGAAGTCCCTCACCCCGAAGAACAGAAAGAACTCCATCACCCTACAGACACCGACGAACCCCATCCCCTCGCCGATAGGACAGAAACTCTCCACCTCGCCAGCGCCGGGATAAGGTCGATGGCCAGAATGAAAGCCCTCAGATGGCCGCCATCCTTCAGAACATCAAGGACCTTCAAGAGAAGGTAGCAAACAAAGGGAGGACGTATGTCACCACTAAAATTCCGATATCACCCCTATCTCCCACGGTCATGCTCGCCCCGGTCCAAATCAAAATCAATGAAAGCTCGGTCGCACAGTACAACGGGAACACAGATCCGATCAACCACGTGAGCAAATACACGTCATACATGAACTCCATGGGAGCGACTTATGCAACCCAGTGCCGACTTTTCCCGCTCACCTTAGACGATCAGGCATACCGCTGGTTCAACACGTTACCACCGACCTCCATTGAGTCTTTCCATCAGATGGCTCAGCTTTTCCTCACTTCAGATCTCGACCGACCGCAGAAAGGGAACGGCGTGCTTAGCTTAACATCCATCACTCGGAGGGGAGTCGATAGAGCATACATCGATCTCATCGACCAACTCATTATCGAAGGAGAGCCACTAGGGGATGAGGCCAAATTTTTAGGAATAGTGCACGGTCTGAAAAAAGGACAAAACTCTGGAAAATGATGAACAATGACTACCCATCGAGCTACACCGATTTTTGGTACCGGGCAGGCATCATGATCACTAACGCCGATATATTAGCCTGGCATCTGGGCGAACAACAACCAAATGAGGTAAAGGTCGAAGTCAAGAAGGTTGACCCAAAAGTTAAAAAGCACTTCCGAAGGCCCGGGCCCTCCAACTATCGAGCTCCGGGGGCCTTCAAACCCATCGATAACACCTTGGAGGTCAAGCTTCTCGAAACACTAACCATGAATGCAGCTCAGATTTTCCAAGCCATTAGGGGTAGAAACCAAATCCCACCTGCCAGGAAAATGCTCCAAGATACTTCTAAGCTCAATCCGAAGAAATTATGCGACCATTGGGCATACCACTGAACACTGCCGCGATCTGCAGAGAGAACTCTGGAAGTTGTACGAAGAAGGGAAGCTGGAGAGGTTTGTCAAGCCAAGGCAGCAACAAAATCAGCAACGAGTACCTCCGCCTGGAAACCAACCCGACCAGGGGAGGCGAGGTCCACAGATCCCAGAAGGAGCGGGAAACAGAGTGATCCACATGATCTGCCCGACAGGGGGAACTCTCGGAGGTTTCCTCCTAGCGACCTCCCTATCAAACCGTCGTCAAAAAGCCGAGCTGCGAGCCCTCGATAACGCCGTTCTCAGCTGCCTCCCAATCAACACCATCGCTCCAAACCAAAAGCAGCTTACTTTACCGAGGAAGACAAAGATGTGGTGGTCTACCCAAACTGGGACCCACTCGTGATATCAGCCAGAATAATGGGGGCTCTGGTTCACCGCATCATGATCGATAATGGGGCTTTCTGCAACATCCTCTTCAAGAAAACTTTAGATCAACTCGGCGATTTCCACTCCCACGTCGAACCCTACGAGGTGGGGATCCGAGGGTTTGGGAGTCAACCCGTCGAGGCTTATGGAATGATTCGCCTATTAGTGGAGATCACCTCGACTTTGGATACCGAAGTGAAGGCAACCAGGCAGTTGGATTTTGTAATCATAGACATCCCCTCAAACTTCAATGCTTTCTTCGGCAGACCTTTCGAACATGAGTTTGGGGCTGCCGCCTCATCGTACTGTATTAAGTTTCCCGGATCCGACGAGAAAATTGGCACCATTAAGGGTGACCAGATCGCAGCAAGGAAATGTTTGACTTACTCTTGTGTCAGTTTAAATTATGCTTTCTATTATGGTAGAAAACTCGAAATGGGGTTAGGTTGTGCGAGCCAGACTCCACCACAAAAAGAAAAGAAAAATGAAGAGATGGAAATAGACAGTGTAATAGAAACAAGTGTAACACCTATGGAAATTAATGTCGAGATAAAGGAAAAACCCGCAAAAGAGCTACCAGATTTAGAGTCTCGCCTCGGTTTCGAACCAATGGAGATCGATACCGAACAACGAAAGTCAAGTCTCGATCCAAGAATAGAAAGAAATAACCAGCGAGCAACTCCCATCGAAGAGCTCAAAATAATCCCGGTCGACCTCGACAGACCAGAGCTGAGTGTGATCATCGGAACGCAAATACCCAGCAATTTGCAAGCTCAGTTGATAGATTTCCTCAAGTAAAATTTAGATGTGTTCGCATGGTCACACGAAGATATGATCGGCATCGACCCCAAGGTCGCCTGCCACAAGCTAAACATCGACTCGACCAGGAAGCCGATATCTCAGAAAAGAAGGAAGTTCAGCCCCGAGAAATACGTAGCCTTGGCCGAAGAAGTGAAGAAGCTGCTGAATAATAAGTTAATCGAGCAGGCCGACCAACCACAGTGGGTGGCCAACGCGGTTTTGGTGAAGAAAGCGAACGACTCATGGCGACTATGCATCGATTTCACCAACCTCAACGAAGCATGCCCAAAAGACTATTTCCCAATGCCGCACATCGATCACCTCGTTGACAACATGACTGGGCACGAGATGATGACTTTCATGGACGCCTTCGCGGGATATCATCAAATCGCCACGAACAAAGACGACCATCAACACACATCTTTCCTAACAGAGAAGAACGTGTATTGTTGGAAAATGATGCCATTCAGATTGAAGAACGCTGGGGCAACCTACCAACGACTGGTGAACCGAATGTTCGCCGACGAGACAGGAAAGACCATGGAAGTATACATCGATGACATCATAGTAAAGAGCAAAAAGAAAGAAGACCATATGGGTCACCTCGCAACAACTTTCGGTATCCTAAGGAAATATAACATGCGTTTGAACCCTAAGAAATGCAGTTTTGGAGTAGGATCAGGAAAGTTCCTGGGTCATATCATCAGTCAGCGAGGTATAGAAGCAAATCCCTCAAAACAACCTCGCAACGTCAAAGAAGTCCAAAGGTTAACTGGATGTCTTGCAACCCTGAACAGATTCGTGTCCAGAATGGGAGATAAGTGCAAACCTTTTTTCGAAGCCATGAAGAAAGGGAGATTCTCATGGACTCCGCAATGTCAGGCCGCTTTTTTGAAGCTCAAAGTGTATCTCTCCAATCCTCAGATTTTGGCAAAGCCAATCCCCGGTGAGAAGTTGTTCCTATATCTAGCAGCCTCGGAGTCCGCTCTCAGCGCGGTGTTAGTCCGAGCAGAAGGTCAATATCATTTGCCCATATACTTTGTCAGTCAAACCCTCAACGATGCCGAGCTCAAATATCCGCCCCTTGAGAAACTCGCATACGCCTATTCCCCAACACCTTGGTCATGAGTGTCCAAAAGCTAAGGCAATATTTTTTCGACCATCAAATCGAAGTCTTAACCACCATGCCTCTAAGAAAAGTTTTGCATCGACCCGATATCACAGGACGATTGTTGAAATGGTCCATCGAATTAGGCCAGTTCGGGATCACTTTCGCACCTTGAACTGCAATCAAAGCTCAGGTTCTCGCCGATTTCCTCACCGAGCTCACTTTTTCAGAGAAGACATCAGAGGCCATCGACGTCCCTTGGACATTGCATGTCGACGGCTCCTCGACGAGCACCCGAACAGGGGCTGGGATAGTCCTAATCAGTCCCGAGCAACAATCGTTCACAACAGCTGTAAGTTTTGATTTTCATGCTACCAACAATGAAGCGGAGTATGAGGCTTTGATAAATGGTTTAGAAATGACGATGGCCATTGGTGTACGAAGATTAAAAGTATACAGCGACTCTCAGTTGGTCGTATGTCAGATGTCAGGAGAATATGAAGCATGAGGCGAACATATGATAAAGTATCAGCAAATAGCAAAGAGCCTCATGGAAAAATTCGAAGAAGTACAGATAGAATTAATACCAAGAGCTGACAACACACAAGCAGACGCATTGGCCCGGTTAGCCACCTCGGAGGGGGCCGCAGACATGGACAATATCGCAGTCACCAAGCTCAACACCCCCTCAGCAGGTTGCAACACCATCAAACGAAAGAAATAATGTGGATGGGTCAAGCAAGACCATCAATCTCCCGGGTAGAAGTGTTTCAGATCGCGGCCCCGGGAGACAATTGGATGACCGACATCAAATGGTACATAGAGAAAGAAACACTGCCAGAGAAAAAGGTCGCAGCTCGCCGACTACAACTAAGAGAAGCAAGGTACACTATAGTCAACAAATAACTTTACAAACAAAGTTTCTCGTTACCACTTTTAAAGTGCATCACACCTGAGGAAGGCCAAATAATTTTGAAGGAAATACACGAAGGGGATTGTGGGAATCATACTGCGGGTCAGTCTCTCGTTTACAAGACGATCAGACAGGGCTACTATTGGTTGACTCTAAGAAAAGATGCAATCGCATATGCGAAAAGATGCAAACAGTGCCAGTTCTTCGCCCCAACAATCAAACGAGCTCCCGAGGAGCTCACCTTGATATACAGCCCATGGCCATTCGCAAAGTGGAGAATTGACCTAATAGGTCCTTTCCCAAAGGCCCCAGGAAGCTCAAAGTTCGCCGTGGTTGCAGTCGATTATTCACCAAATGGGCGGAGGCAGAACCTTTGGCAACAATCACAGAAGAAAAAATTATCCGATTCATCTGGAAAAACATCATATGTCATTTCGGCCTTCCACAAGCGATCGTTACGAACAACGGAAATCAGTTCGATGGTTTCAAGATAGACGCCTTTTTCGTGAAATGGAAAATCGCAAAGTTGTTATCTACCCCATACCACCCTCAATCTAACGGACATGTTGAAGCAGTGAACAAGATAATCAAGCATACCTTGAAAACCCAACTGATCGAGTCAACAGGACTATGGGCTTTCAAACTTCGGAGCATTTTATGGTCATACAAGACCACATTCCGAAACTCAATAGGCGAGACACCTTTCGCTCTAGCCTTTGGAACGGAAGCGGTCATACCAGCCGAGGTCATTATCAAAAGCCATCGGACATCGCAGGATATCACGGAGGACAACAATCGCGCCATATCTCTCAGCCTCGACCTCCTCGAAGAAAGAAGAGTGGAAGCCAACTTGAAAAACGCACGTTACAATCAAAAGTCAGAGAAATACTACAACTCGAAATAAAAAATCCAAAGATTCAAGGTTGGCGAACTCGTGTTAAAGAAAATTCTCGGAGTCCAGAAAGGAGTTTTTGGCCCAACTTGGGAAGGCCCACTGAAAATCTCAAAATGCCTACCAAATGGGGCTTACGAAATCGAAGACATGAAGGGCATTCCCGCGATGTACCCATGGACTGCGACTTACCTAAAGAAGTTTTATCAGTAACTTTTTAGATTCGGTCATGCATCATAATTTTCTGAAACTATGTCAAAATCAAAAGTAAAATCAAGGTTTGTCATCAATTATCTACGAGTTACTCTATTTACCGCAGTTTATTACAAATTTTTACATTCACAAACTTGGGGGACTGGTCCCCGACCTCTCACGAGCTCGATCAATAAAAAGATTTGCAAATGAAAAATGTCCCAAACTGATAGAAACCTTTTCACAAAAACATGTCATGGGTTTTTCATAGTGTCTCATAAAACTCTTACATTCACGAACTTGGGGGACTGGTCCCCGACCTCTCGCGAGCTCGATCAATTAAAAGATTTGTAAATGAAAGAGATAAAATGAAAATCTTCAAAAGTATTCAGTAAAATCATCGCAAAAAGGTCGCATACTATCTATAAGACGACCTCGATCGCATGCCCTATCTAAGTCGACTACTAGGTCGCATACCCAGTCTAAGTCGACAAAGCCAAAAACTTCAAAGGCAAAAAGGTCGCATACCATCTATAAGACGACCTCGGTCGCATGCCCTATCTAAGTTGACTACTAGGCCGATACCCAGTCTAAGTCGACAAAGCCAAAAACTTCAAAGGCAAAAAGGTCGCATACCATTTATAAGACGACCTCGGTCTCATGCCCTATCTAAGTTGACTACTAGGTCGCATACCCAGTCTAAGTCGACAAAGCCAAAAACTTCAAAGGCAAAAATGTCGCATACCATCTATAAGACGACCTCGGTCGCATGCCCTATCTAAGTCGACTACTAGGTCTCATACCCGGTCTAAGTCGACAAAGCCAAAAAATTTCAAAGGCAAACAGGTCGCGATCATATTATCGAATTAATAAATCAGTTGTCACTTTCTGATTAACCAGGTTATCAAACAGACAAGAGAAATAACCAAAGGCGAGAACACAAAATGATAACGAGAAATAAACAGATACTCGGAAAACAGATAAGGAAAAAGCAACATCGTCTCCATTCAAACAAACGCTCGAAGGAAACAAAGATACACCGCCCGAAGGCACCAAAAGTACTACGCCCAGCGGGCAAACATTCACACATCCCGAAGGGCAACGTAACAAGATTAGAAGAAAAACGCCCGAAGGCAATGGCATACTGCCGCGGAAAATTCCAGAAAGAAGTCAAGCCAGTGGAGCATCCGAGGTCCCCTCCATAGGGTTGGTCGACACATTTTGATCAACCTCGGGAATCTCAACATCGACTTGATCCCCTTTGTCAACACCGTCAGTAGCAGGCCCTTCATGAGCAACCCCCTCGTGCGCCTCATCACCACCTTCGCCACCTCCATCTTCCTCTTCACCACCACTCTCATCGGCGGCATCATCCTCGACCACCATCCCCTGTGTCAAACAGTTTGGCTTCAGGGGGGAGAAATGAGAAATCACACCCGAGCTCCTTCAAATCTGCAATTGGGAGAAGGGCATCAGGACTCGGAGGATGAGTTCGCATATAAGTCGTCAGCATTCCTATCATCTTGGCTCGAGCGCTCACAAGCTCTAGATCAGGACGGTGAACCGTGCGAATGACGTTGGCGAAGGCATGCACATATGCCATATTTGAAGCGTCATTCCTCTGCACCTTCACTTTGTCAGGAATACCTCGGATCACCTGGGTTTGGCTCTGAACTTCCTAGCCAAGTTTCTGGTTCTGTTGAAGGAGGTCGGCGGTGTATTCCTTGCTTATCAGGAAATCCTTCTCAACGGCTCGATACTTTTTCTCCAGATCCTCCTAGGATCGAGTCAACCCTTGAATCTTGTCGTCGGAGGTTTTCCTGGTTTTTCTCTCAACATCCAGTTCCTTACGAGCTCTATCCAACTCTTTCTTCATATCAGCACACTTTGCCTTGGCCCAAATTGCCTGATTCCTCGCCGTATCATACTACTCACGACATCGCTCAAAGAAATTTAAGGAACGACAGGAATGGACGATATCCGAGGTCAGATTTTCATGAAATTGTTGGGTACGGGCTTCTTCATCCAGAGGCAAAGTCCATGATTTTATCAAGTCATCAGAGGCCGACTTCACATAGGTCGGTCGAAGATCATTATCAGCAGGTGATCGCAACAACAGGAATGATCGGGTACCTTCTCCACGAAAGACACCATCGTCGAGATGATACCTGGAAACATAACAAGCTCGGGTAAAAATCAATATCGAAGAAGGAAGAATAAACAGAAGACACAACAAATAAAATTACCTCTGCAGGAATTCGGGACTCCATCCCAAGAAAGTCTCATCGCCCGCATCTCGGTCTCGACGAGCCGTAATCTCAACAGCTGTGTCAGGCGTGCTGAATTGGCCCGGGACCACCACCTTTTCAATGGGAGAATTCCACAGCTCATCCTCATCAACCAAACCCCGCCTTTTCTGAACATCTTGCCCGGGGACCGATGCCTCCCCGGCCGATCTTTTCGACCCCCGAGGTCGCGGTGGAGTTTTGGCTTTCATTTTCACAGCAACAGACGACTTCCCTTTGCCAGACGTTTCTTTACCTTTATTTTGCTCGGCCTTCTTGCAAGACAACTCCATGGCCTGAGCCATCTTCTCGGCTATCTCTTCAGCGGTCATGTTCTCCATCGCTTGTATTACTTTCAGAGAGGTAAAACGGATTGGTTCAATGAAAGCAACTAAAATAGAGACAAGGACTATGTCAAACATAGCAGGACGAAAGAACACCCAACCCGGGAGAAATGATATCAAGAAAGTGAGTTACGAAATTCATTTACCAGGGAGATCAGATGACAGTAACCCACGAGGAGGAACGCCCAACCCGGCCTGTTCCCAACACTTCTCTCGGGCGAGCACAGCTAGAGATCGCTCGTCGAGGTCGATCAAACAAACTTAAACTAGTCGAATCAAGAAAGGAAGCAACACCTCGAAAAGTTTGGTAGTAGGGGGACCTGAAAAGGAGAAAACGAGTTAAATCAGTATTCCAAAGATCAAAGGAAAATAAATTGTCTTACGATTGAATTCTTTGTAATCCCGAGGTATCAATCGAAATCCGAGCAGATTGGGATCTGCCCAAACCGGGCTCTACCAGGCTCCACCCACAAACCAGAACTTCTCCCTCCATCCAGTAACTTTGTTCGGGAGATCCTCAATAACCTTCATCCGAGGTCGTGATTTGACATAATAGTATCCCGGTCCACCTTCCTTCGGTGACCCTTCCCACCTCGCCAATGAGATCACGAAATTCAACTCTTTAGCCGACGGAAAGCTCTCTGCTGGATGCGACCAAAGAGGGTCAATAACCCGATAATGATACTCCAACAGTTCGGATGAATTTGGGTTGGAGCCAATCCCCATAAATTCAGGAGGTCGCTAATGACGGGATGGAGCGGAAATCAAACCCCGACGACCATAGTATCGTAATTGATCGCAACACAGCCTTCTGGAGGCTGATCAACATGATCCTTTTTGTAGTCAGGGACCCAGAAATGGACGTCGCTGGGAACTTGAAAGGTGTCCCACCATCTGAAAAGGTCAGCTTCGGACACCGAACTGTCAACCAAGCAAGCAACGTAGATGTTATTTGTCCTCACTCGAGCAGGTTTTCTGACGACCTTGTGACTATGTTGAGTGAGATACTCATGAAGTCGGAGAGACCGGTCGACCTCATCGATGGCATCATCATCACTCGAAACTTCGGGGATCGTCTCCTTCGACAAGAAGTCAAAGTCAGAAGAGTCGACCGACCGAGCTGGAGCGGACGATGGTTCGTCTCCTCCCGCCTCCTCATCTTCCAGTTCTCTTTCCGAAGCCATTTGGGGGGATTCGATTACCCGAACCCCCGCCCGCCGCAAACGTCGGCGCCGCCGAGATGTTACTATGTCTTGGGACTGAACAGGGACCGATTTAGTGGTTTCTGAAGAAACAACGACAACATTATCGTCTGAATCGACGATTCCCTTACCACGATGGCGGTGAGCCCCGTCGGAGCCGAACTCTCCGCCACGCTGTTCCCATCGGATGCCATTCTCAAGCGATTGCTTACCAGAAATAAGGACGAAGAAAAAAGAAATACTTTACCTGGAGAATAACTCTCGGCCGTCGGGAAATCGGACAACGAAGAATATGGATCGAAAATCATGGAGCTAAGAGACGAGGGTTTGAAGATTTTCAAAAAAATGAGAAGAGGGAAAATGAAGGTGAAACCGGCTATTATAGATCTAGTCTTAGGGTACGGATCCCGGGCCGCGACCTTTCATATCAAGCGCATGAGCATCACGCGCCATCATAACCTAGGTATATAGGCACGATAGACGAAGCGAACAACCATCAGCAACATCAAGTCACGAGACATCCGCCACGCGTATTTAAGAAGTTTCGGCAATATGGTACACCTCGCACTCAACTTAAGGATAGATAAGACGAAATAGCTCGCCCTCTTTTTCAAAGAGCAAAAGAGGCCGACCTAGGGGCTATTGTTGTAAGCACATCGTGCGATGTGGGCCAAAACCCATTTTGCATCGGCCCATTATGGATCAGTAACAGGCAAGTCAGTTGACAGAGATGGGCAGTAACGAGATAGCAAGGAAGCCTGATTAAGGCACGAACTCGTTGACTTCGTAACTACCCGAGCTCCGTGCATTAATTATGATGAGACGTGTGTCAGACAGTAAGTATAGGCGATCATTCTTGAAAGGGAATTAAATCAGACGAAATCCGGTCAATGACGAAGCAAAGCGGCGTGTCAGAGTACAAAAGTGGCTAATCTCCAGTAAATCCGGGAATTACCTCGATCGAAGTACAAATCCGAGTAGCGAGGTCCTTTTTGCATTGAGCGACCTCCCGCGACCTCCAGAGCAGATCACATCAATCTTGTAGCATTTAATGCTAACCAGGTTTATTTTCTGCCCTATAAGTTTGTAATCCGGGAGAGTGAGCACCACTCTCCCAACCACTATAAATGCAGGTCGTTTATGGCCCAAGAAAAGGGAGAGAATTCATTATCCTACCCAACCCCTTGCAAATTTATTACTCGACACTTATTCTCCAATCCAATCATACGACATAAATACAATCCATATAACTCATTTATTGTTTGTGTCACTAAGATCCTTAAGCCACTTCATTATCCGTAATCAACATATTTTGGTGCACAACACTTATTATTGATTAATTTCTAACCAAGCAAGAGCAATGCAATCAATCACCCACAATAATTAAACACTCAATAATGCACATTATCAATACCATTTCATAGTCATACAAAGCGGACCATAAATTCATTTTGAGTTTGTCATTTATAAATCCAACCTCCTAAAGTTTCTCCTCATGTGCTCTTGGAGGTAGGAGATTTTTTTGGAGATAGAGAAATATATTAGCTTTGTGTGTTACATAAATAATATAAACTAATTAATTTCACACTTTTTTACAAGTTGAATTTTTTTTAAGTGAGATATAATTATTTCAATATGCATGTGAAGTAGGTAGATGTTACAATTCAAATTTAATTGTTTCTCTGCATAACATCGTAAGAGAAAAATAATAATATTATTTAGGCAAGAACGGATCTATGGTATTAAAAGGAGATAAAAATTTCTAGATAAAAATTCATATGAGACAGTCTCATCAGCACAAACCAACACCCACCTCTCTAAAATGTTAAAAAGCAACTCCAAGATTAGTACAAACTAACACTCACTTTTTTTTTTTTTTTTTTTTTAATCAGAGAAGGTAATTATATTGATTATGAATAAAGCATGGCATCGAACATAAGGAATATTCTAGGATGTTACACCAGTCTCCTTACATTGAATTGTTCACAGTAGCAGTTTACACACCATAACTTAAATGCAGAAAGTAAAAAAACTCAGAACTTCTTCTTGCAGGTTAGTGTCTCGGACTCCAGGACCATTGGGAGAAAGGAATTCCCCCCGACTTGCGATCCCAAACTGAAATCCACGACCACGTTCTCGCCTTTAATTCTCTTCAGATTTTGCCCACTTCAGGGGTGACGCCATTAAAGATCAAATAATTTCTAGCTTTCCATAAGATCAAACGATACCAACCCACAAAGTATTCGAATTTTGTATCTTTGTCAAAACCGAGTTACGTACCGTTTTGCATGAAATTCTTCACAGGATTGGGATTACGCGTCGTAGCCACTTGTAACCATTGAGAGTATCTCGATCAGATTTCGCTAGCAAAAGCACAGTTGAAGAAGACGTGTGGAATGCTTGAAGAGCACAATGGACATCCTGCGTTGCCAACAACTCGGGACAGGCCTTGTTTTGAGGTTATCCTTTGTTGCTAACTTATAAATATCGTAATTTAGCAGCCTCAAATTAAAACCCTGTTTCACTGGGTGCAATTTCTGGCTCAATTACTAATGTGGAACTTGAAGAAGGGTGTTTTTTTCTAAAAATCCACACACATGGAATTAGCAACAAACACCCTCGAAATAGGGCGTGGAAATGGTTTCATTTTGACTCAATTTTTATCAAAGTTTGATTGATTAATAAGAAAATTAAAATATATAATAAGGGGGAAACTCTTTTTAGCCCATTTTGAACTTGCATAACTCTTTTTTGCCCTAAGACTTTTTCAACTCACAATTGTGCCATTTTTTTTACCATTCTAACCCCCTCCTTAATCCCATCCCTATCCCATCCTTATCCCATTCCATCAGTTATTTTTATACCATCCAAACACGACCTTAAACCCTAAACCCTAAATGAATCATGAACCCAAACCTTGAACCATGAACCATTTCGGGCTGGGTTGGGGTCGTGCAGGGTCGGGTTTGGGCCAGACTGGGTCGGGTTGTGTTCAGGACTGGTTTGGATGTTGGAAATTGTGGTGGGATTAAGAGATGGGATGAGATGGGGTTAAGGGGGAAGGGTAGAATGGTTAAAAAAAGGGCACAAAAGTGAGTTGAATAAGTCATAAGGTAAAAAAGAGTATTAAAGTTGAGAATGAACATTTTTGCCTATTGTTCGTAATAAGAAGTATTAGTTCATATGAATAAAAGTGTCCATTAATATTGTTGTGTCTGTGTTAACCTGGGGTCGACAGCCCAGTAATATTTCCTTGGAAAGCCCAACTTTGAGAGATGGCGAGTTGGAGGCCCATGACACCTCGCCTCTGAAGGGCCCCCAGTTAGCTCCTAGAAGCATCAAGGCCAGCTCGTCAAGTTCAACCCTTGACCTCAGAGTCCTTAACCGAGCTACAAGTGAGGTCGCCCACCAAGGATTTCGAGGAATAAATGTGACAAGACGTTTTGGTAGGCTGGAATATCTTTCCTAAACGGCTACGATATCAGCATAAATCGGCGATGGGACAATTTTGGTCTTTTAGATACCTAATTACAGGAATGATCAGAAATCCCAGCGGAGATCCCCGACGGAGATAACCGAGCTCTGTGAAGATCTTTATTATTAAATGTAATCCGAGATTTCGACATTAAATGAAGATACAATCATTTAATGTGCTCGAACGAGGTAGTTGGAGAGTGAAATGCACTCTCCAATGTACTATAAATATGGGCATTTAAGATCTAAAAGAGGCATACATTCTGCCCAATTCTCTTGCATTTATTTCCTTCATTGAATGTTTTAGAACTCTTTAACTGTTCATCATTGGAATATTTATTGTTTGATTAACTAATATTTTAAGTCATATTCCACATGTAATTTACTGTTTTATTAGCTATTTACAAATACAAAGGAAAAATATCAATTTGTAGGCTGAACGGTATCAGTACCTTTTCAATATACAACTATTACTTTTCATAGTATGAGCTAATACTTTTATTCCCATGAACTAATACTTTGACTATTTTCTTCTGCGTTCCATGAAAAAATAAATAGCATTGTTGAATATTTTTTTAGTCAAATAGGGTTAAAATTGCACCAATTACACATGCCAAATGGTGCACCTAAATATTACACTCGAGATAGAGCTGCATAGGACAATCGAATTTGTTATTGCAAAACTTCTCTCCAACAGATTTTACAAATTCACATAATGATATTGCAGTAAAATTGAACTGTAGGGAGTAAAACTGTTGAATGACATTATATTTTCATATTTGAAGGCATAGACATGCTCTTCTGTAATGCTATAGTCAATGATTAAATTAAGAGCTGTAACAAAAACCTGTCTCATAGATCCATGCATTACAAGACAAGCCTCATCTCGTCCATTAATCCCTGCTTTCTTCTCTAGGCACTTGAATTCTCCACGTTACCCACCAATCAGCGCTTGCCAGATGTCAAACGTGTGGTGCTGCCACATGGCAGATGGTCAGTGGTCGTAATGACATCATCACCGCGTTTCTTAGCTATCATGCCATCCAGAACCACTTGTTTTGGTTGTGCTGGCCCATGAAACTGTTGTTGAATCAAAATATATTTATATACTTGACTTGTATTGTATACATTTGCTGTAATTCTACCTTAATTTCCTATCAAGAACTATACAAATATGTATTTAATTTCCTCCTTTGCTCGTTTTCGATACATCTAGGCTCCCTTTCAGCTTGATAGTAGGCCAATAATGTAATGAAATATAACAGTTTTCAAAAAATTAAATATATATACTACTCCCTCCGTCCCCCACCAATCTTCACATTTGAGTTTGCACACATATTAAGAAAAAGTGGCTTTTTGTGTGTTTTGTTGACTTTTCAAATGGGGGGTGAAGGGTGGAGATTGTGAGATTCTTTGCCATTTTAAGGTGTGCAAGTTGGTAAGGGACAGACGAAAAAGGAAAGTGTGCAAGTTGCTAAGGGACGGAGGGAGTATAATCCTCACAGTGTCACCTAGAAGTGCTCTTTGTGGAATTCAAATTTGGTTGAGCCTTTCTGATTATACTCATAGCAGAGGTTATTGAGTTCTTTTGCTAATACTGGTGCCCCACAGTAGAAAACTCCTATTCTTGCATTGGCGTGTTTGGTACCGATTTTAGACAGAACTTTCTTCCAATTCGGTCTTGCAAAATGCGTCCTAACCTGCTCGTATACACACATTTTTACATACTACTGATAATAGAGAAAGAAAAGAAGATGATGGGAAAAGTATGTTACCCTTGTTCCAGACACAATATCGACCCCATTTTTAGCATGGTTAAGCGCCTGAACCATAGTTATGAGAGCTGAACGAGCATCCCCTTCCTCATAAACGCTGGTTAGGTAATTGTGCATTTCAATCACCCCCTAAAACGTTGTATTGTTTTAAGTTAAAAATCATGAGTAACACTTGGATGGACCAGTTTCACCGTTCAACTAGTGCACAACTAGTATTGTTTGATGAAAACTACTAATACTGTTCAGTGATTAAAACTGATACCTTTTAGTAAAACAACTAATACCTTTTAAAAATGAACTTGAGTTGCAGTGCAGGGTGCAATTGGTGCGTAGAAGAATTTGCCAAAATTCATTACAATATGGGATATATAGCATGATGTTTAGAAGCTGCATGCATGCATTACGTACCCTTTGATCAAGTTCAGCAATTTCATCCATAACGCCTTTGAACCAATCGAACGACCCTTGCTCTCTGGTAACCCAATAAAAGTAAGCATTAGTTGTCCTTAGATTTTTCTTCCGTTTAGGCGATATCTTGTTCAGAGACGAGTCAAACGCAGTCCCACTCAGGTCTGAAAACCTGCTGAAATCTGAAATGGAATCCTGAAATAAGTAGTACAATTATCATAAGTTGGAGTTCTTTCAACTAAATAGATGAGACACCACTATAATGGAAGTTTATGCTTTGCTTACAGCCAGTTCCTCCATTTTGACAATATTGTTTAGCAAATCTTTCAGGATGCTGATGAAAGGCGTTGCGCCTATGCCAAGGCCCACAAGTAAAAGAACATCATACTTTCTGTAATCTTGAGCTGGAGCTCCATAAGGTCCATCTATTAATAGCTTTGGTAAACTGAATTTAGAGGTAATGTTCAGATTCAAATTTTTACAAAGCATGTAACTACGTAAGTACGATGATCGGAAAAGAAGCAAACCTTTTCTTGGTGTTTTCATCGGCTCTGAGTAGCCCACTCTTGCCACCAACAGGAAGTTCACAAGCTTCAGAGAACACCCTCTTAAGTTCGTGCGTCCAGTCACCTAATTGTCGTATGTGAACACTAAGGTAATCATCATCAGGTGCCGACGTAATTGAGAACGGATGCCTGTTATTGCATCATTACACATGAAAGAAGATGGAGATGTAAATGCCATTACCCGTATGTTCATCCTTATATAAATAAAAAATCTTCACTCTGACATGTCTCCAAATAAACTAGATTTCAAGTCATTGTAATTTACCATTCAAATGGAGAAACGGCTGGACACTGGACAAACATGTATTGTCCACTCTTGTACTTATATTGTGGAGGCTTCGACATTTGCAACGATAGCACATTTCCGGGATATATTGCAACCTGAAAAAGGTTATAAGATGGAGAAAAGAAAATTTTAAAAACATGAATTCGAGTAGCATGTATAGTAACAGATCAAATTTAATGCTCATGTATGAACACCTTCAAAACGCGGACGCTGTAGAAGCCTGAACGGAAGAATCTAAGGGTCCTTTCTCCTGCATAGAGAATAACAGGGACAGCAAGATACATCCATGTCTGCAACCAAACAAAGATACAGAGTAAATATCAGCAACTTACCAAAAATAGCCTTAGATACTAGGCTCAAATTTTAGGATCTTCTAATGAAATAATGTGCATACCGTCTTTTTGTACCATTGGTGGACGAGATATAGGAATGTTCCATGGATGATAAGAAGGATGTAGACTAAAACGAGCAAGTGGTGGGAATACCAGAAAGCGTTGTATCCGGTGAGCCTATCGAATGGCTTAGGCAACTTAATGAGACTCCGTCTAAACCAGCGTGTTGCCAATGTGAACGCGATTATCATTAAGATGAGCATCATGATTCCTGTAATACCCTCAGGACCTTTAACAAGGTCCATGTAAGTGGGCTTAGGATCACCAAAATCTTCCATCAAGAACTTGTTGTACGAGGTGTCGGGTGATTTTATAAGCCTTGGAAAGTCGCAAGAGAGATGGTTACCAACGTGGAGTATGATTCCAACTACAATTGCTGCAGCAATCGTCTGTTTGTGTTCAAAATTTGACAGGGAAAGAAAAGAGTAAACAGATCAGTACAACTAATACTGTTCAATGAAAACAACTAATACTGACCAACTAATACTTTTAGTAAAACAAATAATACCATTTAAAAATCTACTTGAGTTGCATAGTGAAACAGGTGCATAAAGTATTCGATGTAATTAATATTTTAAGAAAAAGTCTAACACTGTAAAACTTAATAGATATCCTAATCTAATTTAATTCATGATTTTTATTTGATTGTGCTCCTCAGTGGTGTATTGAAACAATCAATTCAAAATTAATTATTTCACAAGTGTCCTGGGTCATCATACTATATCTCATGTAACCATAAACTGAAAATGCAAAAATTTTAATTAAAAATTGTAGTAATGTATAAACTACCTTGAACAAACGATATGTAATAAAAGCCAAAAAAAAAAAAGTTTTTTAAAAAAAAAGGTTTTGTGCTGTCACGTATATCACCAGCAGTGTATTTTAAGGTATAGATTCCTTTTTATTTCATTTTTTTTCGTGGCTGCGAATCAAATAATGATAGTTGACTTATTCACAAAAGTGATGCAAATGAGGCCACAGCAAAAAATATGAGACAAGAAAATAAATTGACAAGCATGAGTATATCATTTCCATTTTTTTCCTTCTTTTTCCCTTAGTTGTCTTCCATTTATTAGTCCATACTAGCAAAACCAATACTTTTGGCAATTACTTAAACAGAAAATAAGCAAAAATACCCTTTATTGATAGTTGAAAGTTGAAACTATTTTTGTCCTTTTATGACATTTTTACACTTGCTATATTAATGTCTATCCATCCCATTAGGTTGAGCGACCAATGTGCGACCCTACGAGACCCCTATGTGCGACCCATGCACGACTCTTTTTAATAAAAGTAAATATGTCATAAAAGAGCAAAAAAGAGTTTCTTATCAATGGTAGGACAAAAAAGAGTTTGTCCCTTAATTAAATTCAAGAGATGGTCAGATGTACATACCTTATGAAAGTTGATATTATCATCAAAGGGCACAAAGTAGCCCAATTTTGATGACCTCAACCAAGTGATAATGTTTCTACAAACTGGGAACAATATGAGAGCCATGTTGAATTTCAAAGTCTCAGCAGCACCCTTAGCCGTTGTAAGGCAATAACCCATTACTTGAAAAGCATTTTTCTGTCTATACTGATTAAATTTCCACGTGAATAGTCCAATCATTATCAAGATCCAGAGTGTTAATACCCAAATTCTCCTCCAATTCTCTTGCAAGAAATAGGCTAATTTAGTGCTTAGTCGCTTAATCCGGCTTTTGTATCTTAGGCCATGGAGGTTTTGGCTAAGTGCTTGGCTCGTGTAGCTGAGGGCTTGACTGTAATTTAGGTACGTGTCCTTCTGTAGCAATAGTGTTTCCAGCTGCCATAGCTGCATCATTGTGTGACAAAAATGTTGATATCATGCATTGCGTGAGGGTATGATGGGAAAGGTGGATCATGCGAAATTATCCTCAATTGGGTAGCATGTATATGAATAATAATAATAGTAAATTTATATTTATATAAATGAGATAATGATAATTTGGACCATATTATTTTGGACATGTGTTTGAGTGCTGAAAACACGCATTACTTGTCCAGGAAAGGAATGTCCACAATTTTGTTTTTTGGTGGGAGTGGGAGTGACATGCTGAAAAAGTCTTCATAAGATGTGTGTGTTCTTTTTTATTTATCATAATAAATAGAATAAAAAATAAAATTTAAGATAGGTAGAGGTCTTTTTAATTTTAAACAAAAAATACCTTTATAATTGGACTCCCTATTATATTTTTTTGATAGATTAAATTTCCGATGAAACTTGCTGACAATATGAAATTTATATTATTAAGTTTATAAATTATAATCATAATTTATCAATTGATATTATTATACTCATAAATTAATATTAGATTATTAAATATTATCAATATTAATTTATAATTATAACTGTATCAATTTCATAGTATGAAAGTTTGTGTTTTTCAATACTTTTAAGTTTCGATATTCTAACCTACCAAAAAGTAATTTTCTTTTCTTTATATGGTTGAAAATGAAATTATGGGAGGTATGGGTGGAAAAATTACTCTAAGATACAAAATTTATGGGAAAATTACTCTAAGGTACAATGTGTAAAAAAAATTTGCACTTTAGTTCAAACCTGATACTAAAGTGCAACGTAATTTTTGCATATTGTATCTTAGAGTAATTATCTCATACTTTTTATACCTTAGAGTGAGGACCCCAGGGTGGGTAGCTAAAAATGCTACAGTGTGAAAAACTATTGTGTAATTTTGTTTTATTATTATTATGCTGACTGTCACATTGACCAAGTTTCCAGGAGGAAAACATGTATCAACTTCCTCAAAACGGTAATTGAAAGATATCCTAAACTTTGTAAATCATTTAATTGTACTTTGAGAAAAACAAATAAAATTAAAAGAATCGAAATATTAATGTTATAACTTATAAGAGCACTATGAGCTAGCAATTATAAAAAAAAATGACCATAGTTAATTAGGCTTAGTAACCAGCTGACCTTTTTTACCAATCCATTAGTTTGTTTATTTCATCTTGTGGCATTAGAAAAATGAGCTTTAAATTAAAAGGTTTTTTGAAATGACAAATTGCGCTCGCATGCGACATTTGACAATATTTTTTCTATATAAATTTACAATGAATATTTTTATTACATTTTCTTAATTAACTTGGTCTTCTCACGAGTTCAACTAACTGGAATTAGGTAATGAATCATTTCTTTGAAGATTAGACACGGTTGTCAAGAAAGCAACTCCTAGATTAGCATTAATTTAACCAAACTATCTTTATATTATTATTTTTTTATACACCTTTAAACCCAAATGATTAGCTGGCTAATCGCAAATAGTTTCGAAATTTTAATTATGCCCTACATTCAATACACAACTTGGTCTTCGATGGCCTCAAGTATTCAAATCATTCCTCACCACTAACCTTTTCAACTTAAAAAAATAAACAAAACTAGCATATTGTTTTAGTTGAGAAACTTCAATCTAGAATCAAATAAAAATGATTTTAAAAAATAAATTTTATTCCTTAGCCAATAAGCAAAAAAGAGGAGTTGTTGAACTATCAGCATACAAAGTTTATATATATAGGTATATAGATAGATACACACACTATGGTTTCAATAACGTCTCTCTTTCTGTTTTTTCTTTTATCAGCATTTTTCTAATCTCCTAACTCGCCCCAACATCTGCATTTGACTTGAACAAAACGGTATGACAATCTCAAAGGCTGGATTTAATAATAATTTTATTTAATCTAATATATATATACTCGTATTATTTAATTCAACGTGTATAGTTGAACAAGAAGTTAACTCATGATTAATAAGATTTAGTCAGTCATTTGTTGTCTAACTACTGACTTTTTACATAACTAAAGTCCAACTTGTTAATTTTAGTTGCAACCAATTTTCATTCTTTGTACTGCATGCGGTTGGTGAATTCATCAATTAGTACTACTAACATTATATAGTATGTTCGTATAATGATATCATAAAATTAAAATAAATCCTAAATTAAGGTACTAAACAAATTACACATGCCACTAACAATTAAATTTAAATTTCTTCTAGAAACATTATAAGAAATGTTTTTGAAGGGAAAAAGTTGTACCTCAATGTAGCCAAGCCTCTCTGGATCTAACTCTTCCATGATTAATGCCGCGTACTCTTCTGCCTCCTCTTTTAATCTTGATAATTTATTTGCGCAAGCACTTACCATGATAATCTACATGGTGAAAATTAATTAAGAAAAATAAAATGCTTACTAAAAACAAAAACTCGTATAAGATGATTTCATACATGAGACAAAGAACAAAATAACACAAATCAACACCCACTTTTCTAAAGCATTATGCTCAAATTATGTCTCGTCTCATGCAAGTATACCTCAAGTATAGCTGTTATGGATGCAAAATATCATTATTATACATCCGGGATGATTATTGTTGTGCACATGAAGTGTCACCTTTAAAAAATTAATTATTTTTTAAACAATAATATTTGTTACATAAAACAACAGAAAAAAAAACTGGGGTAAAAAGGAGTTAAGTGAAATAAACTAATTTTGGAATTATTACCCTCAATTTATTCATGCAGAATTACATATTTACCCCCACCAACCCCACAGAAATAACTAATCTTTAATATGGAGCCGGTGCAGTTTTGAGAATTTCAAGCATAGTTTGACTATCTCAGACAGAAAAGTTTTTGTTAAACTCCAATTACGTGACATGTGCAAGCATATGTATACATGTACGTATACATCTATAATTTAATTTAATAATTAGAAATGTCGCAAAATAAATTGCTACTAACATATAGTAGTACATAATTGTACCAATTATTACCAACTTCGGAAAAGAAAAAACTCTGCATCTGCATATAATCTCACGCATCACTATTATAGGTCTTTATACTATTTATTTATTATGAAATATATATTTAGAAAAGAAAATAAAAATACCTATTTATATTTAGCCACTAGATCAAGAAAATTGCTAGCAAAATTTGCTTATTCAATGTAAGTGGTTTTGGATTATACATATATATAGTTAGTATAGAAAATATAAATACCTATTATTGGCTATAGACCAAGAAAAATGCCAATTTAGTAAACTTTGCTTATTCGATGTAATATGGTTTTGGACAAACTAACATGTGTTGAATATATGAGTATCCCACTAAACCTTAGAATTGCATGAGGGAGAATATTGATTGGCAATAATATTTTAAAAAATAAATATATAAGTAGAAAAGGTAATAAAAAATATATTATATTCATTCTCATTGTACCTATACTGTCATAATAAAATGACACCTCTATGATTTTTTTTAGCCACAAGAATCTGACAGACTGTGTTTTACCTTATAATCATTGCTCCATTTAATTTTAAAATCCTTGATTAAAAGTGATTGCCTAATATATTTTAATAGTGGATAAATTATAAATTAAGAAAACCAAAGGAAATCGTGTTACCTCCTTAACTTCCTCTTCTGTTATCCGACCATCCTCATTTTTGTCCACCCTGCATCATCATAATTAAATTAATATAATATTAAAAAACATTTCCTTCAAAAAAAAAAAACATTACTATAAATCATGAATGATATTATTTGTTTCCACTTTCAGTGTTCCATTCCATATTTCATACTGTGGATGTATGACAAGTGAAAATTAAAATATTATCCAAAAGCCCACAATAATTCTAGGTCCATGTGTTAAAAATTCAGAAAGTTTGACATATTTAAAACATGGGAAAATGACACAGAGAAATAAAACTGCTATAAATTATCACAAGACAATTACTCGATAACTAACTTCTACAAACATTTCAATATTATTTTATTTCCTTTTATACCGCACTTTAATTACTTATGATTACTTCCTTTCAAAAAAAAAAAGAATTACTTATGATTACTTATAAATTATAATTAACCTGATTAATGGTCTTTATTAGAACTCTAAAAAAATGCTTTGGAGCACTTATTTTTAAAGTTTTTAGATAAAAAAAAAATAAAAAAACAAGTGTTTTTAAATTTTGCTTGAGTTTCAAAATAGACACTAAATTTCACTTTTGCAGCTCAATTTCTTAATTAACTTAACAACGAAGAAAATTTAATTAAGAAAGGGATATACATACATGTCGAAGAATATTTGGAGCCTGGAATCGAAACTTTGATCGGTAATTTGTGACCAAAATTCGAGAAGCTCTTCGATGCTGATCTTATCAACTTTCAATCGTCTCCTTCTGCTCAATGCATCGAACAATTCCAATGCGAATTCTTTTGAATCTTTCATCCCTAATTTTAAAAAAAAAAAAAACAAAATTGAGCATTAAAGACTTCAATTAAGAGTGCAATTAGCCTGTAAATAAATCAATTGAACAGCAACAAACCTATGCATTGTGCAAAATCAGAGCGATGAAGATAACCGTCTTTGGCGAGTTTCTCAAAATTCCGTTGGACTTCATTCCACGCGTCGATGCGGTTATTTTTGTTGTTACTGATGAATTTAAGCCCCTGTAGAGCTCTGTGAGCGCCGGAGCGCGTGCGATCCAATTGCGCTCTCTGGCGGCGCATCGCCCTCGCCGCCAGAGCCGAGTCTAATCCGCCGGCGCCGGCGACGCCGACGCCGGCGCCGGCGAGTATCCGCGCCGCGTGGCCGTGTCCCCACGAGAGGCGCCTCGTGAACTGCTTCGCCTTCGCCAGCGCCTCCGCTTTCAGCTCCTGCGAAAATTGGAGCAGCTTATTGGAGGCGCTCCGCCGCATCGTCGGAGATCGGGAGGTCGACGACGCCGACGCCGACGCCGGAGTCTCGATCCCCGAAATAACGTCGTTTCCGTCGATGCTGATGACCGTCGCCGGCTCGACGCTGCGGAGGATAATGGTGTCGTCGTCTTGTAAATCGAGCGTGACTTCCACGAATTCCGAGGCGTTGGACGCCGAACCGATGGAATACTCGGTCGCCGGCGACGATCCTTCGCTGGTAAAATTGCCGGCCGGAACCGAATCGGAGCCCCAACGGCGATCGTGTTTTCCGATCAGCCTCATCGATTGGTTATTTTTCCGTCAGCATAGGAAATTGATGATTAAGAGAGGGGAGGTTGAGAAATGGGGAATAAACTACTCCTGTAAAATAATAACAATAAACTAATAATTTTCGAATGAATATAAAAAAAGGAGTGGAAATGCAATGACTAGCAGCAAAACGCGTCAGGAATCTGAGTAAAACGACATGCAACGCGGAGGTCCTGAAAAACGATGGAGATGGAGAATTGAAGAATTTTTTGTTTGAATTTGTGTGTATTTATTTAGCGAAATGAATATCTTCTGTTGTTTGGTGATACTGATGGAAATTGTGTGTGTCAGCTGAATCAGAATGAGAGGTGGTTTTGTTGGTTTGGTGCCAATTTCTCTCTCTTTCTCCCACTCTTTCTCTGTGTGTATATTATTGTGGACTGCGTCTGTGTGTATTTATATATATATTACTGCCACATGTAAGTGTGTGGGTTTTGGAGAAAGTTTATAGGTGCGACGCGTATGCAGTAGTAAAGTATAGAGTGGAGATACGAGTAAAAAGATAAAGGTGAAAATTGAGAGGTGATAAAAAAGGAACTAGAATGGCCGATGAAATCTACTTTACTTTTCCCATTCTCTTCTGTTACCACCTCGGTCTCACTTTCATTTAAATATTTATAAAAAAGGTCTATTTCAAATTTAATTTGTCATTTTTATAAATATAAATAACAATAAATAATTTTTTTTTTTTATATATATCCCTTAAACATCTTAATTTTTATAAGTGAAAACAGACGTTGACATGAACAATCTTAGAACTTTCGATTAACCGGGGTTCAATTGAATCTAACCGTTATTCAAACGGTTGAGTCAGTATGACATTATAATTAAGTACTCTCTTCGTCCCATACTTGTTTACCCTTTTTTTCTAGCACGGGTTTTAATACGAGAGTTTTTATTACTCTTTCCGTCCATTATAATTGTCTCATTTTTTTTGGTTGAATTATTTAAAAAATAGTATTAAAATATTAGTTGATGGACCTTTTTGCTCTTTTGTGGATAAAAAGTGAGGAGTGGTACATTAAATGGTGAATTTTTTTATTTTATTGAGGATAAAAATAGGTCAATTACAGATTACTACAATTGAAAAATAAAAATTACAACCCACTACAAATCACCTTTTTGACACATGTAATTATTCTATCATACCCTTATTTTCTTTCGTTAATTTTCCTGTTTCTCGTTTTTTTTTTAATTTAGCTGACAATTGTTATCCAATCAAACTTTTTCTTCTCTATACATAATAATTTATTTATGCATTTTGTACAAAAAAATGCTCACAAAAGTGTTGTCTTATCCAACTTTTTTTTCAATCTAGTTTATTTTATATATAGTTTGACACATACAAAGCTTCTTTTATTAAATAATTATTTCTTTCTTTAATTTAAATAAGCATTAATTAATAAATATTTTCTAATCTAATTTTCATACAGAAAAATAGAAAAAAATTGAAAACATTTGACAGTTTTTTAAATAAAAATACAATTATTTCTTCTTTTTTAATAATATCAATTAAAAATAAATATACCTATAAAAATAGGTTGTGTAGCTTCATTTAATATAGCATCTTCATTTTTAATTGAAAAAAAATGCTTCTTAATATTAGAAATTAATAAAATAATTTGATTAGAATTTCATTATTTTTCCTTTTTAATAATTTCAAAATAAAAAATACATATACTTATAAAACGCATTGTTCAGAAAAATATTGCATACACAATAAACATTGTATCCCCATGTAAAACATTACATATACGTGTAAAAAAACATTGCATATACATGTAAAAAATTAATGCATAAAAAACATTGCTTACACTAAAAAAAATATTGCATACACGTAAATTACGTTGCATACAAGCGTAGAATTTTGTGTATACACTTAGAGCATTTGCATCTTCCCACTGCATTGGGAATCTTCTGTTGACAATTTACTAGTTAGAGTGACAATTTTTTTTTTGACAGGTTTAGAGTGACAATTTAATATAATCTTCTGTTGATAGATCTACTACAGAGACCATTCTTTTTACCCCGGAACTTCATGATAAAAATATACAGAAGGATTAGTAACAGCTAAATCATAATAAACCATTTTAAAAAAAAACTGTATGTTTATTCCTTCAAAAGCATTTTTGTATTTGTGTTGCCATTTTTTTAAAAAAAAATAGCATACTAGATGTGATTCAAACATTAAAACATAAAAAGTAAGATAAACAATGATAACAAGCCTAAAATCACCAAAAGAAGCATACCAGCCTGTTGCAGCTAATACACCGTCGCGCCCCAGATCCACAGCCGCTCCCAGTTCCACTGCGTCGACTCCACCGTCGCGGCCCAGATCCACGCCGCCGCACCCACAACCAGCAGACCATCGCGCCCCCTCAACCCCCAAATTCCCATCGCTGCCCCACTTGCCGCCACCAAAATAGTCTCTATATTTGCCATCACCACCACCTTCCGCCACCGCCATCCGCCATTGCTATCCACCAAAGTCACCACCAGAAAACCCTAGATCCCCCCTAGATCCACATCTCCACACCTTCCCGCCTCCACTGTACGACCGCCGCCTCTATAGATCTATTTCAATCGACCACCGCCGCCATAAACCACCACCATTTTGCACGGAAAAAAAGTAGAGAAAGAGAGAGAAGATAGATTGGGTGTGTTGAGAAAATAGAGAGAAAAAAAATTTAGGCGAGATAGAGAGAGAGAGTGGAATTGAATTTGTGGGGATGAGAGAAAGAGAGAAAAAAAAAAAATTGGGGAGGGGAGAAGAATCAGAACCAAGCGTGTGTTTGGGGGAGTGCCAATTTTTATTTTTAATTTTTAATATAGAATGTAATTTAAAATTTTCATTGAGGGTAATATTGCCCAATTTTTGTACTGGATCGTTAGTTTGGAAAGTGAATGTATTGGATAGTAAGTGGGCCTGAGGTTTTTTGTAGTATCCAGTAATTACCCCATAAAAATATAGGGTAGTGAAGTGTTACTTTTTCTATTTATAAAATAGAAAAATTACAGTGGGACGTTAATAAAAGAAAAGCGAGACAATTACAATGGGATAAAGAGAGTAGTATTTTAAGGGATAAAGTGAGTTTTAGTTGAATGTATTGTAAACCCTTCTACTTTATTATTAAAGTAGATGAATTTTTATGAATAAAAGTAATGACATGAGATATAATTTTAAAATATTGAGAGAGAATTGTGGAAAAGGTAGTAGTTACTTTATTAACTTTTGTGGAAAGGTATAAAAAATATGGGACGAACCGTTTTAAGAAATGAGTAAACAAATATGGGACGGAGGGAGTAATATATAATTTAATCATCTATATTTTAAAAATAATAGCCATTTGTTGACAGTTAAATAATTAACGATTCTGATGTGGCTTGTTGAATTTGACCACCAAACAAATAATTAATCGAACAAAAACACTGCGGGAAGAACCGTAGTTCTTCCCTGAAATATGGGTTTTTGGTATATAAGTGGAATGAGGGAAACATTCCAGTGTTTTTTTTTTACAATGAAATGTGAGGTCCTTTATATAAAGATGACCAGCACGATAAATCATAAGCACGACAAATCGTTAAGCACGACAAATCGTAAGCACGACAAATCATGTGCATAAAGCATGACAAAACATATGCGTAAAGCACGATAAATCATCTTCCGTGTGACTCTTGACCTCTCGCCGGTTTCGGGTCGATTCAGTCTTTAGGCCCCTGGCCGCGGGTGATAATTCGCTTCTTGGCGATGTGTGATAAATCTGGTGATGCCGACGTGTGATAAATCTGGTGACAACAATAGCCCCCAAGATCGGCGCGTGGCGTTGTTGAGCTTCGATCTTGTTTCATGTCTCGTCGATTTTATCTTTTGTTGCATCTGCGATCACATTGTTGTTGGGATTATCTTTGAAAAGTATGTTTTTACTTTGTATAATCGAAAACCTAATTTTCGAGACTTATTTTTGAAATAAATTGTTTATCATCGATGCTTTAAATATGATTGAATGTTACATATATTTACTACATAATTTGTTCAATAATTTATGCGTGTTACATTGTAGTTAATTTAGTGATACCGGATCACGAAGATTAAATTAGCGATCCTTGTAACTAAAAAAGACGTCATTCACGACCTAGATGAAAAATGAACAACCCATCGCGAAAGGTTGAGGTGTAAAGGCTTCAGATTGGTTTTTGTCTTGACCAAGAGATTACACTAGTGCATGATTGATGATTTGAATAGGACCTCTGAGGAGGATAAATTCTTGGCTGAACAAGGAAGAATTAGACCTCAGTGGTTCGTTGTTTCTTAATCTTCGTCCCTTAAATAGGATCACGTGGGATTGGTAACTATTGCTTTGACTTATCATGGGTAGCAAATCAAAGAGATTCAATACTTTTTATCTTGGGCAATATTATTAGTCACATGTGATTGCTAAGATTTAATCTGAAGAATCGTGTGTGCAAATATGCTTTGTTTGATTTACCCTTGGGAGGTTCAAAGCTTTATCATACCAAATCTTGGAAGTGGAATTTATTCCCGGTATGGATAATAATGTTGAACCGTTCCTTGACGAGGATAAAAGATATTAATTAATGAAAAGCTATTTGGTGGTTTGAATTAATTAATGGGCTAGATAATCTCAAACACGGAAATAATGAAAGAGCCATATCGATTTGTAATATGGGTTAAGATGGATAGTGCAATATTAATTATGTAGTGGGATTAATTAATATTTATGGGCTTGAATTATATTGTGGCTCAATATTAGATATTCAAGGTCCATTAGAAGGTTCAATCTTAATTCTCCTAAAGGCCCCCTCGAAGTAGCCCAACATATAGTCCATTAACCGAAAATGTGATTAAAATAAAATAAATATTGTTGCTTTTTTTTTCCATGTATATTTTGAATTTTATAGATAAAATTGGGAGAAAGATTTTTCTTTGAATTTTGTTATGGAATGAAGATATGTATTCTTGGAATACAAGATTATCTCATTAAATTCAAGAAATCTCCCACTTGGTTATCTATAATGATGAGTTGAAATTTTTTGAAAATATAGTGGGCAAGAAAGATTTTCTTGATTTTCTTGAAAAGATATTATGGAAGATATGTATTTCTTGAAATACAAGAATATCTCATAAATTCAAGAAGATCCAAATCTTGGATTCTTACTCCAAATTTTCAAAAATTCCATAATATTGAGGAGGTGGGATTTTTGTGGAATATTTTAATTATGGGAAAAAAAAATATAGAAGATATATTCAAGATTTTCTTGGTGATCAAGAAAAGTCTTTTTCCCACATTGGTTTTCTCTTGAAAAAAAATCGACCACCTCTCACCTATAAATAGGGGATGATTGTTTCATTCCCAAGTACAATTCCATGTGCTGGAAAAATTAGCAAATCCACAAAGGTGGTGCAACAAAGTTTATTTTTTCCTTTTGTTAATTGTTTGACAAGTGTCCTTCCACCGGATAGTTGAGCAAGGGCTAAGGGAATACTTGGGAAGTCCTTTTGGTTAGTCCGTCCAACCGAATTCTTTGCCATCCCGAGAATGCGTTCACGTAAACCCGTAGATTCCGCATCGTAGGTTTTTCGTGGCTTTTTTATATGCATGATATGTTGTTGCAATTATTATTTGAATTAATATAGGATTAATTCATGCTAGTAATAATTAATGAATTAAATTTGTATTTAAATATTCACCCCGAATAGATCTGTGCAACTCATTCCCCAACAATTGTTTGCCTCCGAGCTTGCTCGGGTGCCGTATGAGATCTTGATCGTTCAGAATGAGCCCCTGCATAGAGGATCATACCTTCTCTCGTCGTCGTCGATGCGTGCTCAGGCTTTCGTACTTGAGGCGAGAGCATTGTCTGAAGTCTTTTCGTGCTCATACTTGAGGGAGCCCCATCGTCTGAGTCTTTTTTTCGTTTCGTACTTGAGGAGCCCCATCGTCTGAAGTTTTTTAGTTTCGTGCTTCGCCTTGAAGGAGCCGTCGTCTGAGTCTTTTTCTATGCTTTCGTTCTTGGGGAGCCCCGTCATCTGAAGTCTTTTTCTATCTTTCGTGGGGGGAGCCCGTCAGATGAAGTCTTTTACGTACTTTCGTGCTTGGGGAGCCCCGGCTGTCATAGAAGTCTTTTTTGTGCTTGTACTTTCGGGGAGCCCCATTCGTGACGAAGTCTTTTTTCCGCGGTTTGTGCTTTGAGGGGAGCCCCGGTCAGACGAAGTCTTTCGTGGTTTGATGGTATCTTTTGGGATTCCCTGGAATAAGACGAAATCGAAAGACCAACGTTTCAAAAGGGAGGAGCCCAACGATGAAGTCTTTAGAGGTGGTTTCATCGGAGAGGCCGGATGGTATCTCGCTTCGGGACGGGCATATTCTTTGGGCTGCGGAATACGTCGTCGCCGAAAAACAACGCCTAAAAAGCGGGGCGGTAGATCAACGCCGTAAAGGTGGATGAAACGCCATGAGGGCGAATGATCTCGCCGCGGGATGGCGAGGAGCTTTGCCGGTGGAATACGCGCAGCGTCGCCGGGCGGAAGGCCGCCGTCTAAAAAGCGGATAGATCAACGCCGTAAAAAGGCGAAAAACGTCGTGAGGGCGAATGATCTCATCGCCGGGATGGCGATGTTAGTAACCACTATTCGGCGGAATATCGTTATTTAGGCGAAGGCGCCTAAAAAGGCTTTTGATCACGCCAGTAAAAGGCGGATGCAATGCGGGAGGATGAATGATTTAATCCGGGATGGCGGAGAAACCGCTTTCGGGGAGAATATAAATCGCCCGTCTGAAGGCAGCGTCTAAAAAAACGGGCGGAATCAACGCCGTAAAGGTGGAAAGAAACTGTTTAGGGCGAATGATCGTCGCAGGATGGCGAAGCGCTTAAAAAGCGGAATAAACGCCCGATCACGAAAATCGTCACCTAAAACATAAATATAATCAACCGTAAAAGGTGGATGAGCGTCGGGGCGTATGATCTCGCCATTCGGGATGGTGAGGCATTTTTTTCCGGTTGAATCTGCTTTTTTTTTTTTCGGAAGGGGCGCCTAAAAAGGCGGGTAGATCAACGCCATAAACAGCGGATGAAATGCCCGTGAGTGAATGATCTCGTCGTAGGATGGCGAGGGAACGCTTTCGGTGGAATACACGCCGCCGATATGGACCCCAGGCGCTTAAAAGGCGAAGTAGATCCACGCCCATAAAAGCGGATGAACGCCGTGAGGGCGACGATCTCGCCGCCGGATGGCGGAGCCGCCGCCGGCGGAATACGATGTCGCCGATGTGGAAAGCCGCCGCCCTAAAAAGGCGGGCGATCAACGCCATAAAGGTGGATGAACGCCGTGGAGGGTAAATGATCTCATCGTCGGGATGGCGAGGCGCTTCGCCGGGCGAATACACATCGCCGACGCGGAAAAGCAGCTTTAAAAAAGGCGGGCAGATCAACACCATAAAGGCGGATGAACGTCGTGAGGGAGAATGATCTCGTCGCGGACGATGGGGAGTGATTCGCCGGTGGAATACGATCACCGTCTGCGGAAGGCCGCTTAAAAGCGCGGGTAGATCAACGTCGTAAAGGTGGATGAACGTCGGGAGGGCAATGATCTCATCGCCGAGATGGCGTAGGAGGCTGGCGGCGGAATACGATCACCACGCGTATATATTTTACTAAAAAGGCGGGCGCGACTAATGTTTAAAGGCGGATTTCCGGGAGGTGAATTTTTTGGACGGCAATGATCTCATCGAAGATGATATGGGATCGCCTTAATTTTTGAAACACGTCTGTGTTTGGAAGGGTTTTTTAAAAGGCGGCAGATCAACGCCAGAAAGCGGAATGGTGAACGTCGTGAGGGCGAATGATCTCGCCGCCAAGAGATTGTTGACAAATCGGCCGGAATTTTGATGTGGCAAATCACGGAATTTGACCACTAAAAAACATTGCGCCGTCATAAGGCGAAGAACAGGGCGGAACGATCTCGTCGATGGGATGAATGGAACCGTAGAATTGGAATCTCTGCCGGCGCCCGATGGGTTTTTAAAAAGCTGGCAGATGAACGAGGGAAATACTCGAGAATTTTTTCAATGAAAGGTGAGGTCCGCGAAATATAGCGGAAAGAAACGGCGGAAATGGCCATAAAGGTCGATGATCTCATCGCCGGTAGCGCGGAGAATCATGCTAAAACGGGCGGATCGACATCAAAGATAGCGGGAAAGCCGACTTGAGAAGGCGGATTGGTCATCGCCCCAGAAGGGCGATTATCTCATCGCCGAGGAGAATACTTTAAAATGGTGGATGGGACATCGCGAGGTAGCGAGCCGACGTTTTAGAAGACGCGGGCCGGTCGCCGCCAGAAGGTCGACGATCTTCATCGCCAAGAAGGGAGAATATATTCGCTAAATGGCGAATCGACATCGCCGGAAAAAGCGGAAAGTTCGCCCATAAAAAGCGGCCGGTCGTCATCAAAAGGGCCGACGATCTCATCGCCGAGAAGGCAGAGAATATTTTCGCTAAAACGGGCAGATCGACATCGCCGAGGTAGCGACAAAGGCGACGCCGTTAATGGGTTGGTCATCGCCGTAAAGCGTAATTTATCTCATCACGGTGAAGGTGGAGAATACTTCGCTAAAACGGCGGATCGACATCGCCGAGGTAGCGGAAAGCCTATGCCGAGAAGGTGGGCGGTCATCACGTGAAAGGTTAACGATCTCATCGCCGAGAAGGCCGGAGAATATCACTAAAATGGCGGATCGAACATCGCCGAGGTAATGGAAAGCCTACAAAGAAGCGCTGGTCGTCGCCGCTTTAAAGGCCGAAAATATCATCGCCGAGAAGCGGAGAATACTTTTGCTAAAATAAAGGATCGACATCGCCGAGGTAGTGGAAAGGGACATACCGAGAAGGTTGGCCGTCGTAGTAAAAAATTATGATCTCATCGCCGAGAAGACGGAGAATACTTCGCTAAAAAAACGGCGGATCGACATTAAAAGGGGTAGCGGAAAGTTCGACGCCGATCATCGCCAAAAAAACCCGGATTCATCGCAGAAAGGCCCGACGATCTCATCGCCGAGAAGGCGAGAATATTTCGCTAAAATGGCAGACCGACATCGCCGAAGGTAGCGGAAAGTTGACGCCAGAAGCGCGGAGAATCTTTTGCTAAAATGTTTATTTATGGACAATTGTTAGGTAGCAAAAAGTCAACGCCGGAAAGGTGGGCACCATGTCGCCATAAGGCAGCGATCTATATCGTAGAAAGCGGAGAATAACTTCTCTAAAAGCGGATTTGGACATTTTCCAAATAGCGGAAGTTCGAAACAAAAAAAAAAGCGGGTTAGTCGTTCTTAGTAAAGCCCGGCGATCTCATCACCCGAGAAGGTAGAGAATTTTTAGCTAAACGGCGGACTAAACATCGTAAAATTAGCGGAAACAAACGCCGAGAAGGCGGGGCTAGTCATCACCATGAAGGCCCAGCGATCTCTTTTTTAAAACTTAGTAGTTTTATAGCCAAATATGCGGGAATAATCGTCGTAAAAATGCGGTACAAAACGCGCCGAAGGCGGGCATAATCGTCGCCTTAGGAGGGAGGTAGTGCAATAGCTAGATAATCATGATCTAAAAGGCGCAAAGAAAGGGGCAGGCATTGCCATAATTGCATTGCCCAAGGCGAATATTGCCACAATTATCGTCGTAGAATAATAAATACCGGTCGCCGAATAAATTTTACTTTTCGTCATAATCGTCGTTTAGATTGCCGTATTAATTAAAAGCATAATCATTTTTAAAAGCGGTGGCCAACGCCAGTTTTATTGGCATAATCGTCGTAGAAGGCGGTGCCACGCCGCCAAAAAGGTGGGCATAATCATCGCCGAAAAGGCGGTATTGCCACTTAAAGAGGCGGGCATAACCGCATACAAGTGGCTTTTTTGTAATTTGGTTTCGCCGTTTTTCTTGGAATGAATTCAACATGATCGTCTATGTTCTACCTCGACTCTTTGGTTTTTGATTGTCTTAAAAAAATTGCAATCGGGTTGATCGTCTTATTTATTTGCGACGGATGGGTTAACTTATGTGCAACCCCCCTTTCTTGTTTTCGTGATCGTCTTATGTTAGCGATCACTATTACCTTTCGAATGTCGTCTTATTTAGCTGCGACCCCGTACTCATCACTCGCTTTGTTGCGGGTATCTGTAAGTACGAGTCGTCTTATTTAGTTGCGACTCCGTACCCATCACTCGCTTTTTACTACGGGTATCTAAATCTGAATTGTTTAAATCGGTGAACATAAACCTTTCGTTCGTTCTTTGTTTGGGTCGTCCGGCTTAGGTGCGACCATTCGTAGGCACGGCCAAAATAAATGAAAATAAACAAATGAATGAAAAGCTACGAGGACATAAATATAATAAACCTGGTGGGGTGGGTAAAAGGACTACCCGTAGATTCTTTGAGTCGGTCTCGAGACTCCGGGTGCTCGAGCATTTTCTTTCACCATTTGATGTCCAATGTTTTTTTTTTTTTTGGGCGAAAAAATTTGGGCCCATAAATTACATGAAATTTGAAGGCATATTCAAACAGCAGGCCCAGAAGCTTGTTTGAATAAAATTAGCATGGCCCAACGAAACAGGCCATCCAAGAATTTATCCAGAAATTTAACCCAACATCCTGGGCCTTTAAATTTCTTCTGAATAAATTCTTGGGCCCAATACTTGGAATAAGTCTAGCCCAATCTCTTGTACGGCCTTATCTCAAATCCAAACTTCCTGAATATACGCCACGAATCCTTCCAACCCCCACGCGTCCAAAAAAGTTATCGATCGTCATCTGAACTCCACCGCCAAAGCCCGAGTTCACTCCGTTGCCATCTGATCGCTGGCATTCCACCACGCCACCATAGCGGGCTGGATATCGGTGGTTTTGGCGGTGCATATCGCGGCGGCCTCGAGGTGGATTCGCCGTAGCCGTCTGAGTCTGATTTGTGGTCGGTCGGTGTCTACAAATGAGGAAGCTTCTGGTGTTGGTGATTTTGCAGAGGTGGGTCTCAATTTCGGCGCCAGAGACTCGGCGGCTTGCGCCGATTTGAGGCGCGGAGGCTCTGGTTCAGTTACACATGAATCGAGCTCGGGATAGCGACGCCGGCGCGTCGTCCTGGCTGTTGGAGCATGGTGTGGTCGCGGCTGAATCGACGAGCGACACCGGGGAAGAGCTTTGGCTCCAGAGGCCTTCTTCTTCATATATATATTTTTTTTGTGTGTAAGTATAGGTGTACGTATATATCTGGTATGTGGGTTTGTTTGTTGGATTTTTTGTTTGGGTTTTGTCGAAGATGATACTGGACGAAGGGTGTTGATTTTTTGGTTGGGTGTTCTTGTGATTTTTTGGATTTTTTTTTTTTTTGGATTTCTTGTTGTTCTTGACGAACATCGACTTCAATCGACACCCTTCTTCTAGCGTCAATTGTTGACAGTCAAATAATTAACGATTTTGATGTGGCTTGTTGAATTTGACCACCAAACAAATAATTAATCGAACAAGAACACTGCGGGAAGAACCGTAGTTCTTCCCTGAAATATGGGTTTTTGGTATATAAGTGGAATGAGGGAAACATTCCAGTGTTTTTTTCAATGAAAGGTGAGGTCCTTTATATAAAGAGGACCATCACGACAAATCATAAGCACGACAAATCTTTAAGCACGACAAATCGTAAGCACGACAAATCATGTTTATAAAGCATGACAAAACATATGCTTAAAGCATGATAAATCATCTTCCGTGTGACTCTTGACCTCTGTCGGTCGCCGAGATTCGGGTCGATTCAGTCTTTGTGGGCCTATTTGACGGGTGATAATCAAATCTTCTTGGCGACGTGATAAATCTGGTGATGCTGAAGTGTGATAAATCTGGTGACAACACCATTCAAATTTAATTTTTTAAGATAGTTTCTCAAAATTACAAGATAGCCCATAAAATTGCAAGATGGACCCTTCAACAAATATTATAAAGTTACAAAATAATCTTTCATTTTATTTTATTTTCAAAATAATGTCAAACATGTAAGTTAATCGGTTCAATCGATCAGCGCTTAGTGCAATTTTTTTTCACTTTTGAGCGCTTTTTAGGCTGTTCGAAAGTTAAGCGTTCCAGTGCTTTGAATCGATTTGTTGTGCTTGCTAAGTAGCAGTCGAACTGGTCCAACCGGTCGGTCCAACCCGCTTTTTAAAACATAGCTCAATATTACACTATATGTCATTACCATTTTTTTCACACTAAAATCAAATTTATCTCATTTAATTTACACAAATGTCATTACTTTACCATTTACCCCCATAAAAAGTTTATCTCTTTTTATAATAATAAACAACTCCTATTTTAATACTCGTGCAAATAGTAAATGTTCCAATAAGAGTGGGACATATAGAGTATTAAGTTTATGAGTACGTTTCTCATACATCAGGTGCACCGTGCAACTCAAATGTACTTTTAAAACGTGCAACTTATTTTTCTAAATGTTCAACTCATTTACATCAAAATGTTCAATTTATTCAGTATAAAATAAATTATACATTTCAATGTAAATAAGTTAAATATTTAAAAAAATATATTGCATATTTCAAAATGTATTTGAGTTGTGTGGTACTTTTGGTGCATATAAATTGTATTAAGTTTATTTATCACAATTGTTATTATTATTGTTTCAAAACTTTATATAAATTTTCACCATGTTCATACGCACTCTTATATATATCACTACAAGAAAATAAATTAACAATTTCCTACGAAATTTTCCAAATAGCTATGAAGGTTTCAACAAAAAATAATTAGGTTCTTAAATAGCGAGGATTGACTACGACTTGCCTACGAATTTTTAGAGTTTTAGTAGACATACAAATTACTTATGAACAAACTGTCTACATACTTATAATTTATGTAGCCAAACAAATTACCTACACAAATAATTCCGTAGACAACTTATATTTTTATAGACAATTATATTTATAATTTAGAAATGATCTACAAACAAATATACCGATGAACAAAATTGCTTATATGATTCGTAGTCAATCCTTACTATTTAAGGACGAAACTATTTTCGTTGAAAATTCGGTAGGCATATTGAAATATTGCATTGGTAATTCTCTATTTTCTTATAGTGTATTTAAATAATTCTATTCTGTCTTTTAAATTTTACTTTTTGCTCAGAGGTTTGTTTGCAGACTCAATTAAAAATGTAAAAGCACATTTTTAAAAAATATATTAAATCTTAACTTCTTTTATTTTAGAAAGAGTAATTTTATGCACCCCACTATTAAATTTAGAAACATGCTCTTAAACAAGCTAGATAATATTAATAATAAAGTAAATTATTAATTAGTCATTACGCATAAAAATAAATATATATTTCTAAAAATTAAATATATCTACTAAATTTTATAATTAATCAAAAAAATTAATTGCATATATTTATATTTATCGTAATATTTATAAATCAGTACCACTATTTTTATAAATTAATATTATAATTTTAAGTTATAATGTAATATTCCTTCCGTCCCATTTGAACCTTCACACTTTGATCGGCACACATATTAAGAAAAAATGGTATTAAGAAAAAATGATTTTTTGTGTGTTTTGTTTACTTTCAGATTTTAAATAAAAAATATATTTAGATCTTTTCTTAAAATTTGTTTCCTGTTATAATGAAACAAATAAATAGAAAGACATGCATGATTCAGCCACACCCTTACCAGGACTTAATTTCGTAATGATGAATGTCAGATTTGGTAATACGAGCTATTTAATTATTAAAACGAGTTTAAAAAAGAAATTGCTGAATGGACGATGCTTACTGCTAAGTGACTCTCACCTGTAACAAGGAATGACTTTTCTCCCTCAAAGACTCAACACTGACCAGACTGTTTCCAGATCATTAATATGCTATGGTTTTGTAAGATATAATATCATATATGAAATTAATAAAAACTTGAGTAGGTATTCTGTGCACCATTCACTAAAAATAATAGAGAATTGACTATGAAATTTTTCAACATATCTATGAATTTTACAATGAAAATAATATTGTTTTTAAATAGTAAGGATTTTCTAAGATTTTTCCACAATTTTTAAAAAAAAAAATAATACAGACATTTTAATTTCTTAAATTACCTACAAACAATTTATCATGCAGAAATATAATTCATAGGTGAATTTATTTGTATACTACAAGAAAATAGAGTAATGCAATATGTAATTTCCAACGAAAATAACTTCGTCATCAAATAGTAAGGATTTTCCTAATACTTGCCTATAAAATTTTCTAATCAATCTTGATTCATTAGAAATTGGATAGGGGCATTGTCATTCCTCAAATTATTTACAAACAATTTACCTATGAAAATATTATGTCTGGGGAATTATTTGTGTAGATAATTTATTTGTCTACGGAAAATACAAATGCACAAACTCTCGTGTGAAATTTATTCATAGCATGAAACTGATATTATTATACTTATAAACTAATATCACTTCTCTTATAAAATAATACTCATAGTATTTAATGTTATGATATTAAGTTATAAGTGCAGTGTCGTAGTGGTATCAGTTGACAAGTGTTGTGATATTAATTTATAAATATAATGGAATAAATTTCATACTATGAATAAGTATCCATCGGAGACTTACTCTTACAAACGTGTAGATAGTTTGTTCGTAGATAATTTATTTGTCTAATAAAATTCTAAGAATTCTTAGGCAAATCGTAGACAATCCTCACTATCTAAGGATCGAATATTTTTTGTTAGAAAACATCTTAGCCATTTGAAAATTTTAGTAGGCAATTTTTAATTTTCTTATAGTGAACTGAACACATGTGTGAAACGTGCAAACTAAAATAACTAAAACATGCATATACAGTTGACTAAAAAGTAAAAACGTGAAATAAAACATGGAGACTATTATAACTGAAATGCGGCGAGTTTGCGAATCTAAAATTCGTGCACCAGGTGCATATGAAATTTTGGTGTGTATATATATAAGCAAAATTGTATATACACATTAAATTGTACCACTGGTATGAGTTTTTAAAAAGTACTCACTCCTTCATATGGGAAGCTTTACATTTTGCCATTTTGAGTGTCCCAACTTAAACTTTATATTTTCTTTTTTGGCATGTTGTCACTTTTCTTAACAATAATATTTATTTTTACTTAATGGTCACTCAATTAATATTAAAATACACACATTTTTTTTCTCTCTCTCCATTTTTTTTTCCGCATTCCACCAACCAAAATAATGCATTTAATATTTTACTCTTTTAAATTTTTTGTCAACTCCTAATGTAAAATATACCGTGAACGGATGTAGTATTAATTTTCAATAAAAGTAGCTCCATCCGTTTGCTTTCTATAAAGAACCATTGTACATGAAAGACTTGCTCTATAGAATATCCATCTAAGCTTAGATTTGTATAGAACTTTTTTTAAATATACTAAAGAATTAAGTGAGAATATCTCATAAATCTTGTTAATTATGTAAGATCGAGCCTCATACACTATCCTACACATAGGATACATATATATATTCATATAATTCAGTATCTGATTTAAAATCTGACTAATTCGATGGACCCTGACAGAAACAACCTTCTCAAAATGTAATTATATATATTAATTAAATAAAAGGAATTTGATTCGCATTTCATGCGAAGTTACATTTTCGATTAAGACTAAAGGTCACCAATACGTAACTCATAGAAGTATTGTCTGGATTAATAAAGTAAATGTGTATTTATAGCTTCAGTCATCAATCAGTGTGCATATTAAGATAATGATAGTGAAAAAAGAAAAAAGAAAAGACAATTAAAGTAAGAAAGAAATTAAGAAGATGGTAAACCTGTTATGGGCTCATAGGCTGATAGGGGTTTCAACTAAAAACATTGGACATGTTTTGGTTTTTTCGACCAACTAAATATTGTGTATTTACCACGCAAAGTTGACGATGACTTATACACCAAATTGACTCCTGCTGCAGCATATATAATATAATGCTCTTGAAGTCTTGTTAGCAGTTTGAATTTTGAAATTTCATAGATTTTTAATATTTGGGTGAAAATGGTAGAAATATGTGTTTATTTCGGGATTATAATGGTACAATAAATTATTATAAGGCAAAAATATGTGTGAGCCGGTTCACAAACTAGCACAAATTAACATTCCCGTCGTTTAAAGTATTAGAGCGTCATCAAATTATGTTTAGTGTCACCGTGAAACTGTCTCACCGCAAGACCTAACTTTTTTTTTCTTTTATGTCAAATCAATATTTAAAAAAAAACAATATATAAAAATGGTTAATATTGTATTATTAACACATAGTTTTTAATTTATTGGACAGAGTAATAATATGGCTCTCGATTTTTTTAGATGTTGATTATTGTAGAATTTTGAATATTTTTTTAAAATTCGAAACAAAATCTGATATAAATCGCTGAATTTTAAATTCTCAAAATAAATACACCCTTAAAAATGTGAATACCAAGTAAGGATGAAAAATTCGGAAATACTCTCGATATATACAATTTTCAAGATCATCGATATCTATAGAGGGAGAACAATATTTCTAAAATATTTATAAAAAAAATTTGAAAATATTATTAATCGATTATTTTTTTAATAAACTGAACCTAATATCAATAAAATATAAAAAAAAATATCATTAAATTTTGAAAAGTATGTATATATTATGTTTGATGTACATTTATCATAAATGTAAAATTTGAACAAATTCGTTTATTATATTTATGTATTAAAATTTTGTTATTATAATTTATAAATTTTTTAAATTTATTGATACCGATATTCGAGATCCATCGTTCCATAAATATAAGGTCCCCATATTTCTACCAATATCAATTTTATCAGCTTTGATAATGTAAGGAAAATTAAATAAACGATTTAATTCCACAACTCTCAATAAGTTCGAATTTTTAGATGAGATGAAATTCTTTTATGGTATTAGAGCCTATGGGCTTTCCATGCGATAAAATTTCTCTCCTACTAAAAAGATGAGGTAAAAAGAAATCCATTTCTCGAAATAGTTTGAATGAAGGGGAGTACATGACACGGAAAAAAAAAATTAAATAAATGAATTTACATATAAAATCAGATTTTCAGGTGAGACAAAAAAAAATTGATACCAAGTGTAATCATTTCCGGAAATAGTTTTTCAAATATATATATTCTTATATTTTCATCTCTTGAATTTTGTAAATAAAGTGACATGACACGGAAAATTTGGCAGGTTCTTAATTTGTTTTCTACTACTTTATTATTTTGTGTGATATTCTCCTTTAAAATTTACAAGAAATAAATATTATCGTAGGAATTACATGGAGTTAATCAACTCCGAAATTATGTTCTAAAAAAGTATTCTTATAATCAGCGTTTTTCATTTTAAAATATTTGATTTTTTGGCCCGACGATCGAATCGAATTTGAGATCTTGATTCAGTTCGGAAACTTTTGTTTGAGACGGTCCAACCATTAAAAAGATTCTTATCAATATTTTTTAAATATTCTTTATATTACATTAAAAAAAATATATATATATATATATATATGCACTTATAAAATTTAAAATTATATATTATAAATTTCACTTTAAATAAACACAATAGAATCATAGACAATACAATACAATTTAAAATAAGAATGATAAAAATAAGGATTAAGTTTTAAATTAATTAAAAATTAAAAAAAACTTTAAAAAATAACAAAAATCCAGTTTAACCGATTTTTTTAGGGTAATCGGATATGTTCCATAATCGGTTCCCGGTTGAACCAGTCGATTCAACCTGGTTCTGAAAACAGTACTTATAATACAAAGTTAAAATAAATATAATTTTTTATTAATATATAAGAAATTATAAAAAAAAATTACAACTATAATTTTTTTATTAACATGAATTTATATCTTCTAATAGATTTTCAAATTTTAAGATGAAAAGTTTATTCCATACGGTCTCAAACATATTTTCATAAGAGTTGATCTCTCATGAACTAAGTTTAAGCTATGAATTTGAATTATTTGACTCATTTAATTCATTCTAACACATTTTTCTAATCAACTAAGACCATGTTTATCGGGGAACCCACGGCTTGGGCATGCGAAAAAGACAAAAAAAAAAGTAAAAATAAATTCAAAATTGCTTCCATTTTGGAAAAAACTTGAGTGACCACTGGGTTGATTACCCACTGGATTAATTTTATAATTATTTTGAAACTTTTAATTGAGACACTGAATTTTTTGTGCAATTAATTAAAAAGGTGAACAAACTATTAATTGATGTTATATGTTTAATGATTACGATTTTCTATGCAGTATAGTTGGTTTGCAATAAATTTTTTGTTATCAATTTTTTCTAAATAGAAGAGTACGTAACATTTTGAATGCTACATGTTCAATTTTAATTATTTTAAAAATATTATGATTTTTTTAAAGATTAAAAATATTATGTTTAAAACTTAGTAAAAAAACAAATTATATTGTGAACAAGTTTCACACAAGAATCGGTGAAATTGGTTAAGGAGTGTAATTTATATTATTAAAGGGTATTAGTTGAAACAACTGAAGGTGTGATTTTTTACTATAAAAGATATTACTCGTAACACTGAAGGGTGTAACTTATTAGCTGAAGTATTAGTAGTGATAATTGAAGTGTGTGAGTTATATTACAAAAATGTATTAGTCGTAATAATTGAAGTGTCGTGTCTGTAAAAAATGAACTAATTTAACGATAAATAAGTTTCACAACATACAAGTATACAATTCGAATGCAATAATAATATTTAATTTATACTAAAAATAAAAATAAAAATATTGTTCTATATATAATATTAAAAGGAGATAAGTTGTGAAAATTATTTTTTGAATAATTTTTTTTTATATTCAAATTATTATGTTTATTTAATTTGATTTATTTATATTTTAATTAAATGTGCAACAACAACAAAAAAGTAGTATCACTATCTTTTGAGAAATTAATATTTTCTCAAAGTTATATTTATCTAAGTTTTGTTATATTATACTCCATCCGTCCTAAATATATAGGCTTGTTTGACTTTTCACACAGATTAAGAAATTGTATTGGAAAAGTAAATTTAACAAGTCAAATTTCTATTATACCCCTATTTAATGATTGTTATAGTTTCCAACATAATTAATGCATAAGGTTATATTAGTAAATTAATTAAAAAAAGTTACTTTATGTAGAAACAAGTCTATATATTTGGGACATCCATAAAAGGAAAACAAACCTATATAATTGGGACGGAGTGAGTATTAGATAGGTAAAAGATTTGGTAGTAATACTATATTGTGAGTAGGGGTGGGAAATATACCGAATATATCGGTATATCGAGCTTACAGTATTGGAAAATATCGAATTTATTAAAATTTTCGGTATACCGAAATGTTCGGTACGGTATGGTTATCGTACCGAACATTTCGGTACGATAACGTTATAAACATTTCGAAAGTTCAATATACCGATATACCGAAAATATTTCAATATATACTATAATTAAATATGAAAAAAAGAATTACTAGTGTCACTATCTCGTAAATCTTGGTTCACTAGTCGTTCAATCGAACCCAAAATTATAAACCAAGAAACCTGTTGTACCTCTTTTAATCCAAACCACTAGCTATATTTATCTAAATTTTATTTATTTTTATAATTGGATAAACACAAAAGAAAAAATAGTAATTTCAGTATTTTGTAAGTCAAGTTCACTAGTAGGACCATCGAACACTAATTTGTAAATCATGGGAAGAGGCTGTCCAAATGTCCCCGGGAAGTGGAGGCAAGAAAATGAAGAAGAAGCTTTTTACCCCTAACAAGAAAGCTAAGAAGTCCGTGGGAGATGTTGAAGTTGTTAACATCGATTAGAGTCGTGGAAGAACCAAAGCAGCCTTAATATTATGCTTATGTTTGTTTTTTAATATTATGCTTGTGTTTTTTTTTTTTTTTTTCCTGTGAGGTGTATGTTCTGGAATTCTACTGGTGTTATGTTCTGAATTCTGCATTGAGGTGTTATGGTAAGGTCGTGTCATTGTAATCCTATTTTTAATGAAATTTGAATGAATTTAAAATTATGATTTTGATAAACATTATTTCTTATATATTGGTTCCAAATTTTGGAAGTATATCTTAGATTTATTTGGAAAAAATATTTAAATTAAATTTATGCATTTATTTAGATAAAAGTATTTTCACAAATGTGTACGCATTCAATATTGTCAGATTGAATTCTTTCTCTAATAACTTTATCTAATTGATGAAAAACCAAAAATATATATTTCTAGTTCTATATGTGTATTATATATATTTGCCTAATTGAAAATATACTATTTTAATTGTTGGCAATTGACATCAATTGAAAATTGAAAGTGTATCTTCCCTTCATACACCTAGCCAAAAGTATGACAATGTAGTTCCATAGTGGTATAAATAAATGTGGAAATGAAATTATCATGTGGACCTAGAGAATCTATTTTAGTATTTCCTAATACTTATTTCAACTTTTCTTATAATAATAATACTACAAAAACATTTGATTAAAAAGTACATTGTTATGGAGAACAACAAATTAAATGAAGTGGATTGATAAATAAATCAACAAACCTTAAAAAAGTGAGATGGATATACAGGAAACATATACGATTAAATTACTATCTTAGCCAATAAATTATAAATTCAACTATGATATATTATATTGAATAAACATTTAAACTTATTGGTTAAAGTAATTAGTAATTTTCTAGATACAAGATTAATAAACAATTATGATTATTATCATAAGTTTAATTTTTTTTAATTAGTATATGTCATGAACTCGTGAAAATATACAAAATCAAAGAAATAAAGCAAAAAATCAAATTAAATCTATTAGAGTAATTAGAGGAATATTTTAAGGAGTTAGTTAATTAGTAAAATTAAGATAGTATCGGGAGGCGAGTCCCGATACATATTTCATGTTTCTTTAAATTTTGGTAAAATTACGTTTTTTTGCACGTTTAAAGCCAAATATTTTCTTTCATTGCATTTTTTTTTATACAAGTACACAGATGCTCATTCCCATTTATATTTTTATACAGATTTCTGATGTCTTTCATTATATATATGTTGAACACATATTTCTTGTAGCTTCCTTGTATATATATGTACTCAGAGATGATTCTCAATTAATTGATCACTGGTCATTGTTTAAGTTGAGTGTTTTTACTTATTTATTCATAAAAAAACTGAACTAACTTTAATTTATTCTTGTTTGAAAAAGGATTTGTACAAACAGATTCTACTTATGGCTCTCTTTCACATACACATCCTTGGATTCTTGACTCTATGACATGCATGCCTATACATCCCTTTCTTAAAGGTAAACGATTTGATTGCTGGGCTTAGATTATGCATATGATTAATTAATGATAAGTTTAACCAAGGTCAATAGTGTAGGGTGACATGAGTATACTGATTTATTGCTTATAATTGAGGTTTTTCCCCCAACTTATTATTCTTGATACTTGAAACTGGGGAAAGCATCTGCATTTATAGTATAAAGAAAACTGATTGTTTCTATGCTATAAAATTCTTTATTTTTTTGTTGCCCTTAAAATTTACTTATTCTCCTCTCGCTCACTTAGTCTTGAATTTTTGTCTTTTGTTTTAGACTAGTTAAGCCAAGAGGTAGCAATTTTCTATATTTGTTATTGGACACTAATGGACATTATCAATAACTCATAATGCATGATATACTAGAACAATTTATTGATTAATAGTTTTTTGTTCCTTATTCTTATTCTTTAGTATCAAATGTTGCGGTTTCAACTACAAAGAGCTTCTCAAAGTTACTTGCAAAATTACAAAGGTAATTTTCCTTACAGTACTTCTCTCATATAGATGCCAAATTATGTTTCTATGTTTATAATAGTACTCATGTGATCTGATTGTTGTTGTTGATGCCAATTTTTTATGCACCATTACATTTATGTACTGAGTTCTTTCCTTTCTTTAATGAATGGGTTTAGTATGTGATCACAGAGCAGTTTACATTGGATTCATTTAATGTGACAGAAAATTGATGGCATTTGTTGAGAGATAGAAGTGAAGTTATATAAAAAAAACAGCAGGTAAAACATTTGTACTTGTTTTGTTCAAGGCTGTATTAATAATTTCTCGAAAGATAGTCTGCCCTGATGGTGAAAAATTTTGTTGTACAGGGAACATCGTGATGAGTTTAAGGAGGCAATACAGAGCTTGATCTTTGCAGCTTCAAGATGGAGGTGTTCCTGTAGCTCTAAGAGTTCCATTGTATATTGTTAAGAAGATGATGATGATGATTCTTAGGACTTAGTCTTAATGTTATAATTTTAGTTTACTTTAAGTGATGAGAATTTGGAGGATGATGTTAACTATTTTAGATATGTACTTGAATTTGAAAATTGTTATATACTCCTATTAGATTAAAGGGATTATATATTTGCAATTTTGTTTGTATATTGAGTTATTTGATTTGATTATGATGGCACTTTTAATATAGCTAACAAAAATCACTCTTTTTTTAAATTTCCAACGAAAAAAGTCAGTGGAATTGCATCGAAATCTGCAGATGATAAATTTCTAGAGTTGAATATTCCAATAGTCCATGTTCGATGGAGTAAAAATTCCAATGTAATTATGTCGTCGGGTTTGATGTCAGATTTTGCAATGGATAAATTCCAATAACTAAAATTCCAATAAGAAAATACCGTTGGAAAAATTCCAAAGGAAAAATATTGTTGGAATTGGCGTCGGAATTCGTATTGAAAGATATTTCACCAGTTGAAAATTTCAGCGGTGACAATCCGTTGGAATGCACCATTGGAATTTTTCTCCGTTGGAATTTTAGCTAATAATTGTTGGAATTTTGCAATTCCAACAGACACTTTTCCAACGGCCGTATTTCCATTGGAATCGCTGTTGGAATCGTTGATTCCAACGGTAAAAGCCCCAAATTCCATTGGAATTTTACCGTTGGAATTTGCCTGTTTTCTTGTAGTGCTAAGTTTTAAACATAATATTTTTTATCTTAAAAAAAAAATCATAATATTTTTAAAGTAATTAAAATTGAACATGTAGCATTCAAAATGTTACGTACTCTTCTATTAAGAAAAAATTGATAACAAAAATTTTATTGCAAACCAACTATACTGCATAGAAAATCGTAATCATTAAACATATAACATCAATTAATAGTTTGTTCACCTTTTTAATTAATTGCACAAAAAATTCAGTGTCTCAATTAAAAGTTTCAAAATAATTATAAAATTAATCCAGTGGGTAATCAACCCAGTGGTCACTCAAGTTTTTTCCTTCCATTTTCCATGACCGGTCATCCTCTAACCGTGGGCATGAGATGTTGCCCAAATCTGATTTCACCTCATCCTTGCCACGTATCATTTTCTGGTTGGTCGGGTGTATTTTATTTATTTCTTTTGTAATTTTATTTATTTATTTTCGTATTTCAATTCTTGTAATTTTAATTTTGTTATTGGATGCTGTAATTTATTTTAACAGTATTGCAATTTTTTATTATAATTATAATTTTTTTAATATCAAATAATTGTGTATATTTCTTAAATATTTTAAATATAATAAAAAATAATTATAAATTTAATTGTTAAGTTATAAAAGAAATAATTTATTAAAGAGTTGTTGTAGTTGTGTGTGGTGGGCATGGATAAACAATGGAAAAAGATGAATTTGAGTTGTAGAGTAAAATGTGTATGTGGATGAGAGATAAATGAATTGTTTATTATTTGGTTATGGTTGTGGTGGACATGAATAAACATGGTCTAAACTTAACTCGTATCATACTCTGGATATATTCAAATGCCATGAATTAAAAACAAAATTCATAGCATGAAACATATCTATATATAAGTTTTTGTCTTTTCATAATATTTAAAATTATTAAAATCATAACACAATTTAATGCAACACCATTATTACAACACTTTAAGTCATGTAAGTCACAGACTATTTAGCCAAATTTATCAATCTTTTTCTTTTGATTTTTCATAGTTTGCATATTAATGAATTAGGTGTAAGTGGTTGGACATTAGTCAAAACTCATTCTCATGGTTTCAAGTATGGCCTAATTTGGCCAGTTCTTAAATGATCCCACCTTGATTCTTTAACAAGCTTAATTTCTAGCGACAACTCCTCTAAGTACACTGGCATTATATAATTATAATTTTCAGTCAATTTCTACATTTGATATATTTATTTTTAAAGTAAAAGTTTCGCAATAATAGACTCTTGATGAAAATAAAGGCTATTTCGTCCGTTCAACATATTGATTTTTATATTATTTTAAATATGATATCCTTAGATATTCAAGTATATAAAGGTTACAAGTTCAAATCCCTCTAGTAAAAATTATCACACAATTTACCTATCTCATTTAGGGGGTGTGTTTGCAAGCCCAGGTGAGATATCATAATCACTTTTTCTTTTTAAAGTTAAATTTTAAGGATTTTTTGTAAATTTTACTTATAGTTTAAAAACGCTTTTAGAAAAATAAAGATATGAAACGATAGTTTTTAAAATTAGTGTTTCTATCGATAGTTTTTAAAATTAGTGTTTCTATCTCTTCCACTCGTATTTGCAAACACCTCTCTCACTATTAATTAATTGTGATTACAAACACCCCTTTATTTGGGCACTATTACAAAGGGACTAAGTTCATCAAAATGTACCTTCAAATAATGGCTACAAATTTAGGGGATGTTTGGTAGAAGGTGGAGGAATGAGTAAGAAAATGATGTTAATAGACGTAGAGAGAATTAAAGTCATTCCCCACAAATTCGATTCATCACTTTAGGCATTAAATTACTATTTGCATTTTCATACCTTATCACCAAATATTTTTTTTCATTTCGTCATTCTTATTTTGTCATCTCAATACCCACGAACCTAGGGTCGGTCTTAGTAATATTTGGGCATGAATCGAATTTTAAAATGCACCTCCTTCCCCACATTTCTTATTATATATGAATCAAATAAACCATAAAATACGATAATATTATGTTCTAAGTAATTACATAAACTCAAGCCGCTTAACATCTTTAATAGCAAAAATATTAGTTAAGTCAAAATAATTAAGTGGCTCAATAATTCATTTTTCAATTGATATATAGTATGACTTGCACATTTAATATTTCATGCGACATGATTAATTGAAGGTAAATTTTAATAAACTTTATATTTTAGAAACTTATTTCTAAACGTTAATGTGTAACTGGCATCGTCAATAAAATATTTTGTGTAATGTATGCATTTGTAAAATACACATTCATTTTCTTCAAATAATCCACCACATCCATTGCACACGTGGACGAATCATAGAGGGAGTCAGGGACCGGTAAAATTTCAAAATAAGAAAACCTCCACTAACTTTCATTATATATTTATATATAATATATAAATAAAATTCAATGTACATATTTAAGTCCAATCTAATATTATTTTTTATTTTATATTTAATTTACAAATCACAATCTAAAATTAAAGATCATCCTCACTCTCTCTATTCAATTATTAAATTAAGGTACAACTTGATATAAATTTCTTTTCCTGATATATCTGTTTCTCATTTCTTTTTTTTTTTCTTGTTATAATTTAATTAAAGTATTGAAACACAAAAACAAATTATTTTATTATAATTTTGGATGTGCTTTCTTGAGGCTCTCACACCCAAACATTTAGAGTTTAATCATCTGAATATGATTTTATTTTTTTCGTTTAGTATTTTTATTTATTTAACTTGTTCAATATTAAATATCTACATTGTTCTCTCAATTTTTGTCTTTTTCTTTTGAAGAATATGTATTAATAATTTATTTTTTATTTTTTATATATTATGATAATGATAAATTTTTGGCCACTTTAATATTAGAAAAAGAGAAATTATAAAGTAATAATGTACTAACATGAGTTAAATGGGGTATTTTTTAAATTGATAAACATATTTCTTGAAATGATTAAAAAAATACTGAGTATAAATTATATAATTTTGTTTTAATTAAATATAATTTATTAATGGAAAAACAACATATTTTAAAAATTAACAACAATCTTTTGGAATATATTTTGTTAAAAATATAGATAAATTCGGACGTAATTATTGATAAGTTTTATGTTTTGAATTGTCCCATATGACACAACTTAAATTAATATATTAAAAAATAATATATAAATATAAAATTTTAATGTGACGAAACTTTAAAAAAAAAAATCAGCCCACCCCATCATTAAATCCTAGATCCGTCCTTGATTGCACATGAGTTTGTTTCCTCAGATAAATAACACTTAAAAAATGATAACTCTAAAAATTGAACTGTCTTCAAAGTCGAAAAAATCATTATGGGTCAGATATTTTCGAAGATTATTACAAGATTTCAACAAGCTCTCCTTATTAGCACTTGACAACCTCTCTAAATTGAACAAAAATCCAAAAAATTTCATATATTTTTCTATTAGGCTTTTTATTTTATTTTTTACTGTGTGTGATAAAAAATATTTAGAATTTAAATTTTGTAACTAAGAGAATTCGAACCTGGTGAATGATATGTAATAAATAAGAATTAACTAATTAATTGATTGTAATATTTTTTTATTAAATTTATTATATATATAGGGTATAAAAAAGGGCCCTTATTAGTTTATATTTGAGGGAATTTTGTGCTAGACTATCTTATGTTTAAGATGGAGCTCCATTTTAATATTTAATGTTCATTTTATTTTAAAACATGATTTGAATAGAATTATAAGTTTACGAGTTGTATACTTGCATAGTTATATCATGTAGGAAATTGTTTTATACAATTTTTTTTCTTTATACTTGATTTTTTTTTTCGTGTTAAAACACCACCCTCTTCACTCGCTCTCGGGAGTATTATTTATTTTCCAAAGATATCTGTTTAACTCAGTTGTTTGTATAATTTTGTGGATTAGTTTCGGTGATAGTCTAATGTAGAAGTAAACTAGGAAGAATATTAAAAATGAAAGAAACAAGGGTGGATTACAGAATTTGAATCACAAATAGTCCTATAATTTTGACCTCAAATAAATTTAGTTTCATAATTTTTTTATCGTCGATTTAGTATCAATAATTTTGACAATATCCATTTAGTTTCAAATTGACCAGAACTACATCCATCTGTCGTTTCTATTTGGGGCTTTTCGACAGATGTTGTGACTAGGATGCCGCGTGTAATTTATTTTTTTAACAGCTGGAATTTCAAGTATATAATTAGAATTAAAACTAAAACAGACTTGAGGGCAAGAATTAGTCAAACACACTTAAAAATACACGTGGTTGTCCAGTCACAATATTTGCCGAAAAGTCTCAAATTAAAACGGCAAAATGACGTTGTTCCGACCGATTTGAGAATAAAATTGAATATTGTCAAAATTATTGGGACTGAATCGACGATAAAAAAACTTATGAGACTAAATCTATTTAAATCCAAAGTTATGAGACCATTTGTGATTTAAAGTCGGAGACTGCACAACACTATTTGCCCTTTGTGTGGAGAATGCCCCGAATATGCAGATCATTTATTTATACTCTGCCCGACTATTCGAGATATTTGGTACAAGTGTTATGATTGGCTGGAATCTCCGAGTCCTATCCCGAACCAGGTTGCTCGTCATTTCCTTTTTCACTCTATTAGTCTCAATCGGAAAAAAGGAAAAAGAATTGCTATCAATATCTGGGAATGTATTATTTTATTTATTTGGAAGGCTAGAAGCAAGCTTATTTTTAATGGTGGAGGCTTTAGTGCTGAAAGTATTGTTGAGGAGATGAAAGGTAGAGTCTGGAGCTGGTGCTTGAACAAGAATATTGTCCTGGGAATTTTTCCTTATAGTAGTTGGTTGCAAAGTCCTAGAAGTGCTCTTGTCTACTAGGGCTGGGTTTTTCCTATTTTTGATACAAATAGTTTTAAATACAGTCTCAGTAATTTTTTAACACCATCTGAACTATAATTTAATATACTTATCTTTGTCCGATAAAAGAAAAACTATTTGCACTTTCACATAAAGAAAAAAAAGGCACTTGTCCACTTTTAAAACTGCTAAAGAACTTTATGTTTTAAAAAATACATTTATATATGCCTTTTGATATTGTTATGTAGCCTTCCGCAAGGAATTTTTATTTTTCTTTTTTATTTAGCTTTCATTTATAAGGTTTCTCTATTTTCTTTTTATTATATAAATAGAATAAATAAATTAAAGGCTAATCATCTATTAATCTATACTCTCTCCGTCCCATTTCAACTTGCACACTTACTTTTTTATCTTGTTTTAGCGAACGAGTTCTTTATTAGTATTTGAAATGATAAAGTGACTTTTAAATAGGGGTATAATAGATCTATATCTCCTCTATTACATGTCTTTTTAAAAATTACTTTATCATTTCAAATACTAATAAAAAACTCGCTCGCTAAAACACGAGAAAACAGTAAATGTGAAGCTTCAAATGGGACGGAGGGAATATTTTTTATTTTTTTAATCAAATTTATCACATACTTTTCCACTTAATCAAAATATTTCATATTTTTTAATTTTTATAAAATTTAGCACATACTTTTTTAATCAATTTATACTCATACTTTATATTTTTTTAAATCAAATCTAGCATATTTTTCTCTTAACCAAATGTCAGTGTTAAAAATGAAAAATGATCTTTAAAATATATACATAAATATATAAATGATCATTTTCACTTTTCTTGCATCCTATAGAAATGAAACACTTGCATGCAAATACTTATGATCAAAATAAAGCCGGATTTTTCTACGGTCAGACGTCCAATAAAAGGTTATCACATCATTTAACTTCGCCATGGGCGATACTGTTTCACTATAAGACTAAATAATTAATTTTTTAAATAAAAATGATAAAATTACTGAAATATCCTTATAACATTTTTTAAATAAAAAAAATACAATATTCAAAAATTTTAAAAATTCAAATCACGATCCCGAACTCAGCCCATAAGCGACCTGGGTCGGTTTCGGGTCTGGGTCCAAGTAGGATCCGCATCTTGGTTCGGGTCCGAGTCCTAGTCAGGGTTTGGGTCCAGGTCGGGTCTGGGCCCTGATCCGATACGGTCCGGGTCCGGGGTCAGGGTCCGGTTCGGGCAGGGTTCGGGTTTGGTCTGGGTCAGGGTCAAGGTTTGGGTCAGGCTCCAGGTCAGGGTCTAGTCCAGGTTAGGTCAGGGTCCGGTTCAGGTCAGGGTCCGGTTCGGGTCTGGGTCCGGGTGTGGGTCTGGTCAGGGTTTGGGTGCGGGTCTGGTCAGGGTTCGGGTCAGGGTCCAGTCCAAGTCAAGGTCAGGGTCCGCTCCGAGTCAGGGTGCGGGTCCGATCAGGGTCCAGTGCGATCAGGGTCAGGAGTCGGTTCTGGGTTTGGGTCCGAGTCAGGATGGGTTCGAGTTTAAGTCCGGGATAATTTCGTCATTTTATAAATATTAATTTAATTAATTAGTAGGGTGATGCAATGTGATTGCAGTATGCACATCGCAAACGCACAAGTGTAAAGTGCAATTATTTATAATTAAAATTATACAATCCAACGGTAATCAAACGATTTCCTGACGTTAGGAATGACAAAATCATTCCTGACCGTAGAAGATCCCAGATAAGCTAAGAATGTTAATTTGAGATAATTAGGCCCCCCAAAAAAATAAAATCATGTTAATTAATTACAAGTGAGATAGTTGGAAGCTGCACACCCTGGATGTGAGTATACTTTTGGTTTTTATGTGTTGTTAAATTGGTTTTCCTCAGGATATTATTGTGTGGAATTATTTAAGGTGTCTTTTAACTTTTTCTTTAATAAAGCTAATTTAACACTATGTTAAATACTTAACAATATTATGAATGCAACAAACTTTCTTCCAAAATTGATTATGAAAGAACTCGAGAAGCAGTATATATCAAACTATATATTTTGAGACAACCCTTTTGCTTTTAGCCTTAAAAATCAATTCAAGACATGGATTGACCTGCAATTACGTGTTAGTCACTTCTTGATTAAATGTTCATCTCAATTCAATGAATAATTCTTGAATCATTATGTTTCTAATGTTAGTAATTTAGCATTGTAGATAACTGAAAATATAGAAAAATAAAAAAAAATCGCGAGACATGTGATGAACACAATTTTCTTAAAACAATTATGTCATTTATTCAAGTACTAGTATAGTGAAGTATAGGACATTTGTTTTTTAAAATACAACGAAAATGAGCAAAGATATTAGCACTATATATATATATCTTCTTCTTCTTTTTTTATCGACAAACAAGATGTACATATATATAATGAATGAATACAAGGGGTACTCAAGCCCTTACAAGGTGAAAGGAAAAAGAATAGCGTACCAAGAAAAAAACCGGAATAAAGAGTAACTATTTCATAGAGTTCATAGCACCATAGGAAGAGGAAGGATTTGCTAACCAGACCAAGATATTAGCATTATATCTTGCTCTACGGTGAATTGAGATGTTGTCTGAATTTAATCACCTTGGCGAAATTAGAAGGAAATTGGAGCGTGGTCTTAATGAGTCACTAATGACCTCAGATCATAAACAAATACGCAAGAGTAATAAACCATTAATTCAAGTTTTAAATTTCAAAAAATGAAATTGTAACGTGATGTTGATTTGATTGTTGTAGTCATTACATCCTAGCAGCCAATGCAAGTTCAAGGTCAGAAGGCCAATTTCGGCAAAAAATTGTCACTCTCTCTGTGCAATTTACAACCCACAAGTGACCTTGAACTTGAAAATTAATTTCTCATGCACCAAGACTCCAAAATTGGGGAATGATATATTGAATTGAAGCTCTCGTCAAGAGCACATTTTCCAACATCTAATTGGGTCATAAAAAGAGTAATTAGATTGAATGTGAGTTGATTTATATGAATTTTAAATCTATAAAAATGTGCATAAAAATGTTGGTGCAAAATCTAATGTTATCTAAAAAATTATGATTTTACATATTTAATTTGGAGGCGGGTTATATACTTATATAATTCTACAACAATAATATAAAGAGTAGGTCCAATGTGAAAATTTTTATGTATGAAAATATATAAAATTGTCTTAAATCAATCATCTACACCCTAAACACTAAATAATGAACCTTAAATTATGACATATTCAGGCCGGATGAACCATGAACCACTTGGGCCGAGAGAATCATGAACCACTCAGTTTTATCTTACCTTCATCAATTACAGAATTTGATTGTAGCTTTCTTCTTGATAAGTACGAGTACCTAACCATTAGCAGTGCTGATTGAAAAAGAAAAAAAGAAAAACTGATTGCTACTTAAATGATTTCTTTTTGCAATTTTGAAATTTTTAAACATTTAATAAATTGCTTACATGATAAGTTCAACCAAACACTTTGGAAGTGAAGGAAGAACGTTTAATTTTTTACTTCTTGACTGAAACAATTTAAAATTATTCATTTCGTTGTGCTACAAATAAGACCACATATATATACTCTTACAAGGATGGACTTTTTAGTAATACTACGGCGAACTAATTGAATAGTGTAACTCAAGTTATTTTGACCAAATATTTCAATCAAATTACATTCTTTTTATGAAAAAAAAAAGTAAAAAATATTATATTTCAATCATATGATAAAAATATTAGTTGTATACTGAAAATATATGAACTAACATTAATTACTACTATTCAATTCTCATTATATATTTATGTTTTTTTTAATATGTCAAATTTTGATAAAATTTTATCAACATTATACCAATTGTAATGTGTAATTGGCTAAAGAATCTCGTATCATCTAAAATTCCGAACTTGTACTTTCTCTTGGGTTGAAATTTAATATGGGTGAAGTTGCTTTCAATGTGATGCAGGGCGTAATGTCTGCAAGGGGTTGAGGCTACGTCTTGGGATACTTAGGAATAGTCTGGAAATTCTTATATTATGCAATAATTCAATGTGTCCTTACAGTGAAGAATGAACACATATTTATACTATTCCTAATAGTGCATGAAAGGAAAATACTAGACTTTGGGCCCAAGTACTACTTGGTGGCCAAATCGAACTTTAATAAGGAAAAAATCTTGGTTCTTGATGCCCAAGCAATTCTTGGAGACCAAGTAAGTTTTATTTGCGAAAATTATAATTATTAAAGGAATACGTATAATATATGGAAAATATGAAGAGGCGATGAATCATTCTGCATCATCCTTCCCCTCTTCGGTGAGATTCGCCCTCGAATCTAGATGAATCATTCTAGAGGAAAGTGCGCAGACGAGCCGGAACATCACAGGACGAATCTTAAATGAATCATTTCGAAGAAAAGTTCGCAAATGAGCCGGTATATCCTTGAACTCGCGAAAGTAAGATATACTCATCTTAGAAAATACGTCTGCGGTGTATACATGGCCCAGAGTCTTGAGATGGTAAGCACGGGAAGGTTTCATAGAAGTTGTAAAATAACTATCATTAGTAATGAAAAATTATAGTTATTTATTTTGGCCCAAAAATCAAAATCCTCCTCAGTAAAATACGTTGGTCTATATTCCTCAAAAGATTTATGAAGCCCAAAATGAATAAGGGCTGTAGAAGGAGGAATGCTACCATCATCATCATCAACAACAGTAGAGACGGCAAGGTCCAGCGTGGTGACGAACTGCATGAGCAGGGTGGGACGCGCCGGTGGGGTGGTTGTGTGTTAGGCAGATGAAGGTGTCGATGTGTTGATGGGTGCAAGTGATGGTCAGGCGTGGTGGAGGAATCTGGCGGGCGTCCGAAGTCGGCGGAGAAACAACCAGTGGTGGCGGTCGATCTGTGCATGGACCAAAAGCGCGACGGTGATGGAAGTGGCGGAGAGTTGGGGCGGCGCGCCCATAGCAGGGTGGCGGAGATGACAAGGGCACGCGTCGCACCGGGCGGTTTCGGCGAGGCGGTGGCGATGCGATTCGCTGGCGCACGCGGCGTGTCAATTATGACGTCGGGCGGCGATGGTCGGGGCTGACAGGTGCCGGGGCGGGCGGTGCAGCCGGAATCGCAAGGGATTCCAATGATGAGATGGGTGGACAACTGAATAGATTTTTCACAAAATCCATGTCTTTCTCTTCCAAATCATCATCCGGGTACTCGTCGAAGACGGGTAGGTCCCGATCATGACAGATCGATAGGGTGACAATCGAAGAGGGTAGATGTCACTGGGTCTCTCCGGCGCATTCGACACTTCCGATTCGTCATCCAGAACCAAAGCCTCAGATATGTCGGTGAGGATTTGCAACTATGCACGAAAACCCCACAAACCGGACGAGATGAGATCGATCCGTGCACAGACATCCCTCAAACCGAACAAGAAGGGATCGAAAACGAGATCCATTTCTACAGCGGAAACACCTGGATCTGAGATACCAGATGATGCAGGGCATAATGCCTACAAGGGGTTGAGACTACGTCTCGAGATACTCAGGAATAACATGAAAATTCTTATATTATTCAATACTTCAACGTGTCCTTACAATGAAGAATGAACACATATTTATATTAATCCTAATAGTGTATGAAAGGAAAATACTAGACTTTGGGCCCAAGTACTACTTGGTGGCCAAGTCGAACAATAATAAAGAAAAGATCTTGGTTCTTGATGCCCAAGTAATTCTTGGAGACCAAGTAATCTTGGTGTCCAAGTAAGTTTTATTTGCGAAAATTATAATTATTAAAGGAATACATATAATATATGGAAAATATGAAGAGACAATGAATCATTCTGCATCACAATGGGAATTGAACATAAGATCTAGGCGCGAGCCAAAGGCCCTAATACCATAAAAAAATTATGTCTAATCTAAAAATTCAAACTTATAAAATTATGTGAATTAATTTTTTTTATATATTTCCCAAACAATTGGTGCCTATAATTTTTTGGCCTTTATTTCAATATACGAGGATGACTTTTGAAATTTGAAGAAGTGTAATAAAAGGCAAGAACTTGTGTAAACCCTAGATCACGTGAACTTTTTTTTATCAAATATCACTGTTATGCATATACACTATCACTATTATGCATATACATTATCATTGTTATGCATAAGCACTATCACTATTCAAAAAATTAAATATTTTTAAACAATTATAGTGCATATGTATAGTGACATGAATCCACGTGAACCTAGGTTCACAAGAGACCTACTCCTAATAAAATTGCTTGAAAAACGTCGTATAACTCAGCTAACTTGAGTTGTATAACTCAGCTAACTTGATGATGTTGAAAGATATGTAATGATTAAAGGTGGCAAAATGAGCGAGCGGGATCGGCCCGGCCCGGCCCAGGGCCCACAGGGCTAGCTGCAAGTTTCAGGCCGAGTCGGGCCCGATTCTTAATGGGCCTCCACTTTCGAAGCCCAACCCGACTTTAGGTAGGCCACGGGCAAAATGGCTCTTTTTTAAATAATATTTTTCAATATTAATTGTATAATTTTTTAAAAAAAAATATGATTCTATTTTCAACTTTTTATATACCGAAAAATCTTATATTGCATCAAATAAATTTAATCCAAATAATAAAAAACATGATGTCTTTTAACATGAAGTATATATCGTCAATTTCTCGTAAACAAAACAAGCCATGTGAAACTAATCTAAAATTCTTTATAATTATCAACCAAAATTTTCACTATCATAAAATAAAATTGTAGTGATGTCAATATTCGAAATAAATTCAAATAACAATTTAAAAATCAATGATAAGTTTAAATAACATATCATAATAAATTTAAATAACATTATGTAGCAAACAAAAATAACGCAATAACGTTATGGTGTAAATTTCATACTATGAATAAATTTTATCGCAGACTTACTGAAAAAAATATATATATTAAGTGTAATTTTATTTTACATTAATTGTCTGAAAAATTAATTATAGAAGAAAACAGCTCAATTCCAAAATTAATTGAGCATATATATATATATGATCATCCCAAATTAGTTTTCTTGTTTTCTTTTTTGGTTTGTCCAACATCAACTTTCATACCAAAAAAAAAAAAATTACTCATAACTTTTATCCTCACAATATATACTTATTTATTTTTTGAGTCATTACTTTTTAGCACAATTAAATCACATAGTTAAAATTTATTTGATTCAAATACACTTTATTTATTACTTTAATTAAATAAAAAATATTTTTTTTATTTTTTTTTATATTCAAATCAATATGAAAATTAATTTGGAATAGAGGGAGTACTGAATAATTATCCTTGCAAAAAGTACATGTGAGGTGGACGTGGGCAAAGTGAATGATGCTCAGAATTTAGATACTAATTTGCGTTGGAATCTCGTATGTCGATCGTTCAGAGGAACCCACCACGCATTATTACTAGGAAAACGAATTGATTCTTTTGTATGGAAAATGCAATTATATGTTTACATTTGGGGAGAGTTGGTTGCATTTCCCATCACTTTAATTTTTATTATTTTCAGCGTAGTTTATAAATTGTTTTGCATATATTGTACTACATATAGCAAAGTTTGTGAATTTTTTAGAATTATTATAAATATAAAATTGAAAATTTAAGGATCTGGTTGGTTGGGGTTATAGAGCGTCCACAATGGTTCATTCAAATGGTGTTTAAATATTAAATGAATGAAAATTTGTGTTTAAAACTATTGTGGATGATCTTTAAATTGGAGAGAAAGTATCATCCATCCAAATATATGGATGGAAAGAGAAAATATTTTTTTATAAAAAAAAATGGTAGAATTGAGGTGATGGTTGGACTCATAAAATATATATGAATGGATAAATGATTAACTGTTATGAGATGAAAGAGAGTGAATGGATGAATGAATTTTTATCTATCAATTGTGGATGCTTTAAATGAAGAGTAATATGTCATTTCTATTAATACACTTTTGTAATTATTTAAATCAAGTAATCATAATGCCATTAGCAACGTCATAATGATTGACGTCTTCATTTTCATTCTAAACTTACACCAAATTAACCCTAAGTATTTTCGAGTAACCATTAAGTATTGAAATAATTTTGCAATGCTTTAAAATTTTGGGTCTTTTGACCATAACTATAAGCCTCTTCATTAATTTCTTTGAAATAAGTGTGTCGATATTTCGTAAAAAATGAAATTAACGTAATTTCTACTTCAAATATGAAAAGTCGAGAAATTCTTTTTGGAAAAGAAAAAAACAAAAAAGGCCAAATTGTTCATCGGAGTAGGTGGGTTTGGACTTCGAGAAGATTTATAAGGACAAAAGTGCCTAATGTTTGCATGGGCCCACGTCCGAATCTTCTAAAACTGGTCCTAGTCAATTCACACTAAGGGCCCACACGGCCCGCACCAACTCCTGATTTTGAAAGTATCATTAAAAAAAATAAAAAAATATAATTAACATGAAAAATAAAGAAATTGTGAGGCCTAGAGAGAACCAAAGTAAATAGATGTCTACAAATAATCATGATAGTATAAATACTTTTTTTTTCAATTAATTATATATAGAGTATATTTTTACAAATTATACAAGTTTCACCAAAATTTTATTAAAATTTATAACAGCATACAGTCAAAGTCTTGTACGAACAAGAGGCACGGTGCGAGACTTGTTTTTACTGAAACATGCAAATTATTTTCACCGAAATATAAAATTATTTATGTGAAAGTAAATTGCATGTTTTAGTGAAGAAACAACTTGCATGTTTCGAAAATAAAGTTAAGGTGGTGTTTTCAAACTCTTTTGGAATTCTAGAATTTTTTTTAAAAAAAAGTGCTTCTCAATATTCTAATATAGTTTAAAAACACAATTTAAGTATCCAGTTCAATTCCTCTGTAACTTTTTTCCGTGTTCCAAAATTATTACACCTCCTGGATTTTTAATGTATGAACCAGAATTATGGTGATCCGTTGTATATTTTTATTCATTTCACATGTTATTAATCTAGACTATGGAACATATATTGGAATATCATTTTTTAAATCGATGATATTGTACGCTAAGTCCCATATAACTTATAAGTGATTCATTTTATTGTAAAGTTACCGTTGCATGAAATATAATTCATGAGATCATGCGGTCTCACGTAAAATTTGTCCATAAATAAGAGGTATAACTATGTGCGACGACATATAATTTAGACATTGTCGCTTTAACATTTTGTAGGGAATATTGATTTATTTTAATTTGTATCCATCTCATTTATAAGATTGTATCATACGAATTTTTGTCATAGAATGATACATTATTACGTATAAAAAGTTCATGAGACGATCTTTTTCCCAAAGAAATGTTTAGAAAAAAAAGTTATTTTCCATGATTAATTACTTTCTTTATAAATCTTTCTACTAGTGGCTATAAGAACATCATCATGTCATTTTATGAAATAGTTCAAAGCCAACAAATTATGCGTGCACACTAAGTTGGTTGATCGAATTCTTAAGAAATTTTCACACGACATATAATCAATGAATTAAACACATGATTTTAGCTTCTAGATCACAATATTTAAGTCCTAACTACTCTTGGACCTATTCAGTTTCCTTCACTGTCATTTTCATATTGTTTGATTAATTTTCATATTTGCACTAAATGACATGATGCCACTTAATTTAAAGTTACTTGGAGTTTTATTTCCCTAAGTCACGTGCATATATAATTAATATTATCAATTTTAATGTGCATTAAGTGAGGTATAATTATATATGTAATCCAAATAACGAAACAATATGCAACAATAAAGAAAATTGCACATTATAAGGTAAAAGAGAACAAGATATCGCATGCCTGATCGAGAATCTATGACTATGACAACATAAAAATTTAAATTAATCTTAAATCCTTCAAACTCTAAAATTTATAATTTTATGAAATTAAAAAGAAAAATGCATGATTATTGTGTGAACTGTGAGCACTGGCACGTTGCCTGTAGTTGAAAAAAATTGATTATACACTGATATGTCAAAGTCCCGATTCTCATGGATTATTTTTCGTAATATTTATATTTTTTCACTTTGCAATTAAAAGATGGATTGAGAGATATTGCCTATTGGGCCCAACCGACTAATCACAATATTCAAGGCCCAACATTTTAGATGTAATTTATATATTAACTCGTGTGTATATATATAATAGTTAAAAAAATTAGAAAAATGGGAGGGGCCAGGGCCACCTCAAGGTTCCGCCCAGATAGGTGGTTATAACATGGACACTTTGCCATTTACATCTTAAAATTCTTTCATATAATTTCTTTCGGCTCCATTTGCTTCACAGGATTAAATTGATTTGTTATGATAGGATTTGGTAAGATTGTGTAAGATTAAATTAATTGTACTGTATTGTTTGAATTAAAATATATATTTAGATTATAAGATTGCATCATTTAATCATGTATTGAAAATTTAATATTTGTATTTTAATTGAAGGATTAGATGGAATACTTATTGAAATGTCAGTAAATATCTTTCACATGAAATAAATTTGATCATTTTAAGTACAATACAAGAACAATATTATAATATTTTATTTGTAGTAGATTGTGTCCCATCTTCCACATGAGATAGACTTGTCCCGCAATATGGGGATTGAACCAGGGGCGTATCTGTTAGTGAGCTATGGTGGACTTATATGCAAAAATTTTAAAATTAGTCCATCAACCCACCCAAATTAATTATATCAATCCACCCTAGTTATAAACTCAATTAAAACTCATCAATATTCTTCCATTCCTGTAGAGATATTAGCAAACAACTACAGGTTCACCCACTTTTAATTAATCTTTTATTTTATTCTAAAAAAATCAAACATTTTTACTTCAAAAATTTTATTTTCACCGAGAGCAGGGAATTAGAGTCTAAGGAAAATTAGGGATTCTTTATTCTTGATTTTATTTTTTCAACACCCATACTCAATTTTCATGGCCCATCAAGTAATTTTTTTTTATTCTTTTAATTTTTTTTATACAATTTAGATATATTCTTAATTGTTGATGGATTTTAATTTTTGAAGTCTTTTCGAGTATAATTCAATAAACATTGAAAATATTTTATTTTATTTAAAATTATTGGTCTAAATTTTTTTCTTTCTAGCCCACCCCTTATAAATTCCTGGATCCGCCACTAAATTGAACTCATATTTCATACTGGCGTTGAGAAGTATGCCTATAATGATCAATCCTGCAAATCAAAAGGTGTCTTAAATAACTTTTAAAATAAAAAAATAACTATTAGTAAAATTTAGAAGGGCTATTTATTTTCATTTTTATAATAGAATCTGGAGTTGCTGAGGAACCTAAGTAAAAATAATACTACTGCTTTTTCCTTTTTATTATAGTAAAATCTCATTAAATTATACATGAACTTTAAATACATTTTTAATACTCCTTTTGAACACACATGAATCTTAAATAATGGGAACTTGAGTCTAATTATTCAATATAATGGAATTAGATATTAAAAACATGAAAAGCTAGAGATGAAACTCGTATTTATATAATTTTTTTTTTTTTTAGGGCTCGGTGCGATCGAATTATACAAATTGGTGATCCTGAGCCAGAGACAGAATATGTCTAGGGATATCTTCACCCACCCAAGCTTGAGGGCGGGGAGATTTAGTTGCCATCTGAGCCAATGTATGAGCTTCAGTGTTGTGGTTGCATGGACAGTAGCGAATTCCTGTCACTGGGGAATTCCGTACGAGCTTCCAAGCTGCATGAATAATAGTCTCTTCATAACTTTTGTAAGGGCTGTCCGAGGAGACTGCACTAATTGCTTCTTTACAATCTAAAAGAATCATAATTGGCTCCTTTGAAATTGTGTTCCAGAGAGAGATTCCATCCATGATTGCCACAATCTCCGCCGCTAGAATTGAGCCTGGAGGATTTATTTTGTGGAATCCTGCTGCTTGTGGCTTTCGATTTTTGTCAAGAATAAAGAAGCCCACTGCGAAGGCTTTGGATGATTCTTTGTAAGCTGCATCAACCTTCAAGATATGGTTGTCAGGAGGGATGATCCAGTGTGGGGCAACTCGGGGGTTAAGTGTTAGGCAATTCCCGGGAGTGAGTTTAGTCCTCTCAATGTGAAATTGATCAAGAAAGGCTTCTGTCTCTTGAATATTTCTCTGATTGTTGGGTCTGCCTCTTGAATGGATAATGTTACACCTTTCCTTCCAAATCCCCCACAATTTAGTGGCCATGTGTTCCATCTCATCTTTTCCCCTTGGTTGAGATCAGGTAAATTATCATACTATCGGGAGCATCACGTCATGCGGTCTTTAAAAACGGCCACCATTTCGTCCTTTTCCAGGCTCCTTTCACTCCCTGACAAAAGAAAAAACAATAGATTAATGTTTTACTAAATTGTTCTAATTATCTTTGTAATTTGAGGATATTAATTTATGATGTTGATGGGACCATATATTTATACTCCCTCCGATTCATAATGATTATTGTTTTACAGGAGAATGCTTGTTTCTAATTGATTGTTGTTTTACATATTTTTTCATCTTCTACCCTTACTCCAATTATCTCAATCATTCTTGCACAATTATAATATTACCTTCTAACAAAGTTCTCCGCATCTTACGGAGCCTAGGGTTTCTCTCTTTCAAAGTGGTTGTTAGAGTTTCGGGGCCCTTCGTCGTCACCGTTTACGGCTTTCGTGTCTTTTGCTGCAGTTTTCTCTCCTTTTTCCTCTCTTCTTCTTCTTTTGGTCTTTCTTAGTGGCTTTGTGTATCTATTAATCCAAATTCGGAACGGTTTTAACGAGTTTGGTCCTTTGGGTTTTTTGTGTTTTCGCAGGCTCTCCAGGTTTCGTCATATCTGCTCACTCTCTGCTCGTTAATGGCTTCGCAAATTACTGAGGGGGAGGCTGATGTTGTGGATCTGAACGTGTTGGTCGGCCGATCGAAGAAAAAGAACAGCGGCCCTGTTCTCTTAGTGGGTAAGCTTTTCTCCAAGAAAAGTATAACACCTTTGCCCTAATTGATGTAATGTCGAAAGCCTTTCGCCCAAAAGGGAAATTATCGGCGAGAGATTGGGGGGGGGGCGACACCCTTATGTTTTCTTTCCAGGATATGGAGGATCGTGAGTGGGTTCTACGGGATCAGCCGTGGCACTTCGACGGATGCTTGTTTGGAGTAAAAGGATTTTCGGGATTTGAGTAGCCATCGGGGGTTGTTATCAACTGCGCTTCATTTTGGATTAGGCTGTTTGATCTCCCGTTAAGCTGCAGGGAGGAGGATATTATACGGGTTTTGGGCAAAAGGATTGGAACCCTAGTTTGCTACGAGAAACCGTCAGACTTGGATCCGGTTGAATATGTCCGGATGAAGGTGGAGATCGATGTTACGCGTCCATTGAGTAAGGGCATTCATGCCAAACTAGGAGGGGAACAGTTGTGGCTACCAATCTCATATGAATCCCTCCCGTTCTACTGTTACAATTGTGGTTTGATTGACCATTTCTACAAGTCGTGTGGGTCATTCAATCGAGATACCAAACCTGATCCCGACAAGATGGAGTTCGGTCAGCCTTGAGAGCGGTAATGGGGAAGAATAGTCGGAATCCGGAGTTGGTCCTCTGCATCCAACCTACTGAACCAGAATCTACCCCTATTACACTCTTGCAAAACCCTCCCCATGCAAACCCTAGTTAGTCTGTTACCCAAATTCCCATACACGCTGAACCCATCCATCACACTCCAGCCCATAACCTCCTTCATATCCACTGATAACGTATTTGCTAATTTATCCCTCCAACTCTCTATCTCGAAGGGACTGAATGCAACCCCACGCACAAACAGCCTATCCTTCCTATTTATGTTGGGGAATAAGTTGCACAGATCTATTCAGAGTGAATATTTAAATACAAATTTAATTCTTATAATTATTACAAGCATGAATTAATCATATATTAATTCAAATAATAATCCAACAACATATCATGCATATAATTGAATCACGTAAAACCTACGCATGCGGAAATCTACGAGTTTACGTGAACGTATCTCTTGGGATGGCAATGGCTTGGTTGATTAGACTCACCAAAAGAACTTCCCAAGTATTCCCTTAATCCTTGCTCGACTATCCGGTGGTAGGACACTTGCGAACAATTAACAAAAGGAAAATAAATTATGTTGCACCACCTTTGTGGATTTACTAATTTTTCCAGCACATGGAATTGTAATTGAGAATGAAATAGTCATCCCCTATTTATAGAGCATAGGTGGTCGAATTTTTGGGCAAAAAATAATGTGGAAAAATCTTTTCTAGATCTCCAAGAAATCTTGAATATATCTCCTATATTCTTTTTCCCATAATTATAATATTCCACAAAATCCCACCTACTCTTTGTTATGGGATATTTTCGAAAATTATAGGCAAGATTCCAAGATTTGGATCTTCTTGAATTTATGAGATATTCTTGTATTTCAAGAAATACATATCTTCCATAATATATTTTCAAGAAAATCAAGAAAATCTTTCTTGCCCTTTATATTTCAAAAATTTCAAAATTATCTTCATGAATAACCAAGTGGGAGATTTCTTGAATTTAATGAGATAATCTTGTATTCCAAGGATACATATCTTCATTCCATAACAAAATTCAAAGAAAATCTTTCTCCCCTTTTATCCATAAATTTCGAAAATAATGAGGAAAAATAAGCAACAATATTTATTTTATTTTAAACACATTTTTCAGTTATTGGACTATATGTTGGGCTACTTAGGGAGCCTTTAGGAGAAATAAGATTGGACCTTCCAATGGATCTTGAACTATTAATATTGAGCCACAATATTATTCAAGCCCATAAATATTAATTAATCCCACTACATAATTAATATTGCACTATCCATCTTAACCCATATTACGATCAATATGACTCTCGGTTATTATTTGTATTTGTGTTTAAGATTATCTAGCCCACTAATTAATTCAAGCAATTTGAAATAGATTTCCATTAATTAATATCTTTTGTCCTTGGTCGAGAAGCAGTTCAACATTATTATCCATCTAGGAAACTAATTCCACTTGCAAGATTTGGTATGATAAAGCTTATGAACCTCCCCAACCGTAAAAATCGAACAAGTGTACTTGCACCACGATTCTCGTATTAAATCTTAGCAATCACATGTGACCAATAATATTGCCCAAGATAAAAGTATTGAATCTCGTTGATTCTCTACTCATGATAAGTCAAAGCAATAGTTACCAATCACACGTGATCCTATTTATGAACGCGAAAATTAAGAAATAACGAACCACTGAGGTCTAATTCTTCCTTGTTCAATTCTGAAGAATTTATCCTCCTGTAGGTCCTATTCAGTGCACCAGTCATGCACTAGTGTAATCTCTTGGTCAAGACAAGCCAATCCGAGCCTTACACTTCAACCTTTCACGATGGATTGTTCATTTCCATCTAGGTCGTGAATGGCGTACTTTTTTAGTTACAAGGATTTATTAATTTAATCTTACGTGATCCGGTATCACTAAATTAACTACAATGTAACACGACGATTTATTGAACGAATTATATGCAATAAATATATGTAACATTAAATAATATTTAAAGCATCAGTGATAAACAATTTATTTCAGTAAATAAGTCCGAAATTCAGTTTTGATTATACAAAGTAAAAGCATACTTTCCAGTATAATCCCAATAATTTACCACCACGAGCTCGATCTCACTTCCCATAAGACAACTATCAAACTTTATCCCAAACCCACCTTTTAGCTTTCCCATACAAACTGGCTCCCTTCAATCCAAACCCACCTATACACAAATACTCCCATCCTTAGCCATAACCCCCCCCCCACCTGTGAAGGACCAACTGTTAGAGAGGACAAAGGGGTTTGTTGGAGACGTCAAGGGGTCGGCGTCAGAATCTGGTCTGATAAAAAAGAAGGCATGGAAACGTGAAGCCCGAGTGAAAATGGGGGTACCTACTGGCAATGTGGCTCCTGTGGTAGGGACCCAAGCCCGCAAGCGGAGCCTTACGTTGATTGATGAGGAGGACATGTCGATTGTGGAGAGGGGAGTGAGTAAGACACGAAGGCTCTCTACTGATGTGATGATGGAGGATATTTTAATTGAAACGGCGGAGGCTGTGGAGGATCAGCCCCACCAAACACAATGAGTTGCCTTGGATGGAACTATCGGGGCTTGGGATCCCCTGGAAGGTTCCGGTGCTGAAGAAGTAGGTACAATCAAAAGGTCCCATGTTCGTGTTTCTTTGTGAGACTAGGCAGTTACATTCTGAGTTGGCTCAGGTAGCTTATAAATTAGGTTTTGGTAGCTGTTTGGGTGTGGATTGTGTTTTGTCTAATGGTGGTCGGGGGGGGCGGGTATTTTGTGGAGGGAGGAGTTAAGTGTAGAGGTCACATTCTTTTCCCAGAATCATATTGATGTTAAGATTGGAGAACAGGATGCTTGGAGGTTTACAATGGGATATATGGGTTTCCGGAGGAGGGACAAAAGTGGAGGACCTGGAATCTAATGGATAGGCTGGCGGCGGGGAATACTCTTCCCTGGCTCTGTTTTAGGTGATTTTAATTAGATATTGAATAAGGGGAGAAGCTAGGGGGCGTTATTCGGAGGGATGATAGGATGAATGATTTTAGGGATTGCTTGGATAGGTGTCAACTGGTGGATTTGGGGTTTAATGGTTACAAGTTCACGTGGTCGAATAAACAGGCTGGGGAATAAAATATTCAAGAACGCTTAGATAGGAGGGTGGTTAATGCTAGCTGTACAAATAGGTTCCCAGAGGCCCGTGTGAATCATCTGGCACGGGTCACGTCGGATCACTGCACTATACATGTTGAATGGTCGGTTCAGAAATAGAGAGTGGGTTCGGGTGGAAGCAAGTTGTTTTGGTTTGAGGCTATGTGGTTGCAGGAGGAACACTGTGCTGATGTGGTTAGAAATTTGTTGAAGACGGGGACAGGGAGGGCAGTGGCCGATTTAATGGGTAATGTGGGAAGATGTGGGGCGGCCCTCTCCAAATGGAGTGACAAGGAGTTTGGTAATGTCCCGAAGGAAATTGTTAAGTGTAAGAATGAGTTGGTGAGACTGCAAGCGGCGCTGTAAACTACTGATAATGTTCAAGCTGCTCGAAGTCTGGAGAATAGAATAGCAGCTCTGGCTAGAAATGGGGAGGTCTTTTGGTTGCAATGGTGTAGGGTCAATTGGATGAGGGAGGGGGACAGGAATTCGAAATTCTTTCATAGGGTTGCTTCGGGACGGAAGAAAAGGAATTTTATTGAGGAGATTGTGGATGGGGCGGGAGTGGTGCATACTGATGAACGTGACATTCGGGAGGTCTTCACTGAGCATTTTTCGGAGCTGTTCACGGCAAAGAGTGAGTTGGATATGGAGGAAGTTGTGGGAGCTGTGGAGCACAAGATAACCAATGAGATAAAATGTGCGTTAGCCCAACCGTTTACGGAGGAGGAGGTAACAAAAGCTCTTTTTCAAATATATCCTTGTAAAGCCACGGGCCCTGATAGTATGTCTGCTGTTTTTTTCCATAAGTTCTGGGAGGTTGTCCGAGGGAGTGTCATTACTTCTACACTTGATGTGTTGAATAATGGTGCTTCACCCACTGATCTTAATCATACGTTCATTGCACTAATTCCTAAGTTGAAAAAACCAAAGCTTTCGTCCGAATTTCACCCCATTAGTCTTTGTAATGTCTCTCTCAAGATTATTACAAAGACTATTGCTAATCGATTGAAGCTCTGGTTACCAGATCTCATCGACCCTTCTCAATCTGCTTTTGTACTGGGTCGGATTATTACGGATAACACCTTGTTAGCTTATGAGATATTCCATTTCATGAAGCATAATAAGGCGGTGCCCATGGGTTCTTATGCTTTTAAACTGGATATGAGTAAAGCTTATGACAGGGTGGAATGGGGTTTTCCGGAGAGGGTGATGCTGAAGATTGGGATTGGTCCACAGTTGGTTAAGACTATTATGCATTGTGTAATTGTTTCCTTTGCAGTGTTGGTTAATGGTGTTCCCACATCTACATTCCACCCATCCAGGGGCCTTCGGCAGGGGGACCCTCTGTCCCCCTACCTGTTTTTGTTCTGTGCAGAGGCTCTATCGGCTTTGATTTGGAAAAGAGTGGAGGATGGGGTGCTGCATGGGGTGAGAATATGTAGACGAGCACCGGTTGTGTCTCAGTTGCTCTTTGCGGACGATACACTCATTTTTGGCCAGGCGACCTCGACAGAATTGGTGATGGTGAAGGATGTTTTGAGCAAGTATGAAGCAGCGTCAGGGCAGGCAATTAATTTGGCGAAGTCCGATATAATGTTCAGCGCGGGCATTCCAGGTCATAGAACGGAGATGTTGGCAAATTTGTTGGGGGTTCGGTGTGTGGACCAGCATAATGTCTATCTTGGAATCCCGGTGGCACGTGGATGCTCTCGGAATGCTATGTTTAGAGGGCTGGTGGAAATGGTTGAAAAGAAGCTGAAAGATTGGAAAAGCAGAAGTCTGTCACAGGCGGGCAAGCTGACACTTATTAAATCCGTTGCATAGGCAATCCCGACATATCTGATGACCCGTTTCAAAATTCCACAGGGCATAATTGATAAGATTGAAGGGGCGATTCTACGATTTTGGTGGGGACAAAAGGGGGATGAGAGACGCACACATTGGATTAAAAAGGAGACTCTCTATAAACCGAAATGGGAGGGGGGCCTGGGGCTAAGGGACTTGGGAGTTTTTAACAAATATTTGTTGGCTAAGCAGGGGTGGAGAATTATAACAAATCCAAACTCCATTCTTGCGAAGTCATTAAAGGCACGTTACTTTCCTCACGGTTCACTTAGACGGGCGCCGGTTGGGCACGGGTTGAGCTACACTTGGTAAAGCATCAGAGAAGGACTGAAAGTGTTGGAAATGGGACTAGTGTGGATTGTTGGTGATGGGCAGGATATTGAAATCTGGAATGAGCCTTGGCTGTTCGAGAATGAGGATTAGTATATTAGAATAGACATTGGTATACGCCCAACAAATTGGAAGGTAATGGGAGCTGGTGAGGGAGGACTATACAGGGTGGGATGAGCAGCTTGTGAGGACCACTTTTAGTGCAAATGAAGCGGCCCAAATACTTGCAACTCCGCTCTCTGTTTGGCGGAGGGACCAACTTGCCTGGCGTTACACAAAAATAGGTATATACTCGGTCAAGACGGGGTACGCGGAGTGGATGAAGCGACTGAGCGGGGCGAATGTGAAGGTACAGGGGGACCGAATTTGGAAATGGGTATGGGGAATGGATGTGTTGCCGAAAATTAAGGTTTTTGGATGGCGCCTTCTTCATAATATTTTGCCGTCCTCCATAAACCTTATTAGTCATTTCATTGATGTCGAGCCATTATGTATGCGGTGTGGGGAGGAAATCGAGACGTCGGAGCATGCCTTGAGAGACTGTGCGTGGGTTAAACAATTCTGGGAGCACGTCGACTTGGGGAGTTCAATCCAAATAGTTGCTGATGACGAGAGTCTCCATGCATGGGTGGCCAGGGTGTCGACGAATTTGAGGAAGGAAAAACAGGGCCTGTTTGTAACGATGTTGTGGTGCCTGTAGTTTGCGAGGAACGAGCTCGTGTTTCGAAAGAAAAGGTTGACGTCAAAAAAAAAAAAAAAAAAATTACCTTGTTGGAGTAATCAATAAAGTTATATGTGTCATTTTATAATTTTTCTTAATTTTCACTTTATAATCTAAAACAACAATCATTATGAATTGGGGGAAGTATTATATAAGGATCTTCATAATTTCTTTTATCTTATTAATTTATCAAAATTATTATTTATTTAAGGGGCACAAGTTGGAATAAAAAAGTAATTATTGTTATGGAGAGATTATTAATTTATCGAGTACTAATTTATGAAGATCTATACATATCTAATAATAAAATATTGGGCCAAAAGTTGGGCCATTTTTTTTTATAATTTTCTAGTAAAATTTTAAACATTTTAACAAATTTGATGTAGCTCAAATGGTATAAAAAAATTTTTTTTATCTTCTTTGTATGCAAGAGTACAAGGTTCAATTCCTCATATCTACAACACATATATATTAATTATTTTTTTAACATTTTATAAATTATTAATATTATTTTTGAATTTTTAAACTAGATCTATTTATACATATATAATAACAAAATATTAAAACAAAAAAGAAAAAAAATTCAACAAAAAAATTATTACAAAAATTTGAACTAAATCTATTTATACATATATAATAACAAAATATTATACAAAAAAAAAAAAAAAATCAACAAAAAATTATTGTAAATTTATCATAAAATTTTAAAAGTGGCACATTAATGATTAATTATATAAAATGTTATATTTTGTAGTTGATATACATATATTTTTTTTAAAAAATCAGTTACTCATTCCATATTTTTTTAGATTGCTCACTTGATTTTGACACGGGTTTTGATGAGGAAATTCTTTATTAATATTTGAAGGTAATAAAATAGCTTTTTGATAAGGGTATTTTATCAATTTTAATGAATAAGATAAAAAATAAGTTAATTTTCTTTGTAATTATTAGTGACATGTGATGTAATTTAGTGATGTTTGTAAGGGGGTAGCATGAACTGTATAGTTACTTTATTGCTATTTTGAGTATGTGATAAAAGATGGACTTTTTATTTTGAGCAATCTAAAAAAGACGAGAAGTATTGTATATATGAAAATGTATAATTTATATACTTATTTGTAAGATAATATTACATGATATTTGATTTAAATTGATTAGTCCAATTACCATAAATTAGTTGCATGGGCTATTGACATTAGACTTAAATTGTTAGTTGAATAATTTTTAATTAAACTATTAGTTGACGTTATTAGTTGAACTGTAAAATGACACTAGGTTGGTTGTGGTAAAGCTCGATTTGTTTACTTATTTGTATGATTCTTTTATAAGATATAATATTTAAATTGATTAGTTCAATCAGGACGGATTCAGAAAACTTTCATGACGGGGGCACAAAAATAAATAATATAACAAGTAGATTTTTTTTTGAACCCGGGTTCACGTGAATTTTATTTTTTTAGTGTCACGATTATGCATATACAGTTATACACTATTAGTATCTTAAAAATATTTGATTTTTTGAATAGTAGTGGTGCATATACATAACAAATCTACAAATTTTTTTAGATGAAACATTGCATGATTAATTAATTATAACACTTTTAAAAACTCATTTAAGTCATTATATACATATAATATAAGTATCACTCCTAATAATTATAATATATATATATATAACATATACTTAAAAAAATATGGGGTACGTGATCCCAACATAGGACATGTAGGTCCATCATTGAGTTCAATGTACAATTTACATTAAACCTTGAATTGTAAAAACGACATCGAGAACCATATTTGGGACTAACTTAGAAAAAGAGTGTTGATTTGTGATGATAAGCCTCTCTGTAATATTTTAGAACCATATTTTGAAAAGAAAACACTAATCGACAATGAATAAAAAACTTTTTTAGAAAAAAAAGTAGTTATATGTTTTGGGAATTTAAAAATTTAAAAATTTTGATCGTGCAATGATAGAAAACAAAAAAGGTTTAGAATGAAATAATTTAGAAAAAAAAAAGATAATTTTGTACTAATGATATCTTGCAAAAGCAAAATGGTGTGATCATAAAAAAAAAAAAAAATTATAGACAATTAATAAAAAATTTTGGAATTTCTTAACACAAAAGGAAATTATTTTTTTAAATCATGGGTAATTATATGTTATCATGGACTTTTTTACGAGTTTAACCCCTAAATGGGCTTTTAATGGGCCGAATATAACTCACCAGATCTCCGGTTTCTACTGTAGTATATATGAATACTCCAGAATATGATAACAATAATAATAAAAAATAGTACTAAAAACCACAATAAAACACAACTTCTCTTTCATTTTTGCTGGATCTATAAAAGAAGTCCAAATGATGTGGGTGCAATTAAATCCAAAAACTCGTCATATTAAATTTTTGGAAAAAGAAGAATGGGCCGAAAAAGCCCACAGCGAGGAGTCCGGAACACGAAAGGCTCAATTGGGCTGAGTGTGTTTCAATCTTCTTGTGTGTTTTTTAAATTCTCGAATTTATTTTAAATTTTCATTCATTTGTTTTTGACCGTATTTTAGTGAACGGGTTATTTATTAATATATAAAATGATAAAATGACTTTTAAGGAGGTGTAGGATATATGAAGGTATGACTATCATACCCCATCTTAAAAATCTCTTTATCATTTCAAATATTAATAAACAACTCGTTAGCTAAAACACGAGTCAAACATTGAATGAACAATTTAAAATAGGACGGGGAGTATTAAACTGAGGGGCTGATTAATTTATGGTAAGAAATGAGAATAAAATGATATTATGGTGGTGAAGAAAGCTAAAGAGTATCATCATTTGTGTATTTTTTTGGTTGAAAATGCAGTGGTGTGAATGGTGTGTTCGTCCCTCTTGCATGCACAAGTGAACCGTTGAACTTAAATGTATTTTTAAAACGTGCAATCTAGTTATCCTAAGTTAAAAATATTCAATCCTCTATATTACTAATAGATAGTTTATTTTGATGATGTGTCATTTTGTAATTCATTTGGATGATGTGCCATTTTGAGGTTAATTTGAATGAATTATCACATTTATTATATTGATGTGTCATTTTTCTATTGGTTTGTAGTTAATATGTGACATCCATGTAACATTTTAATGTGTAGTTTGATTTTAAAAAAAAAAATTGCAATAATATCTTGCACCTCTTACACCATATTTATGTTTAATTGCACTAAATCCACTAAACTATCACTGAAATTGTATCTAAAACACCTAACTATTTTTTGTTGCAATAACCTATACAAACTATTATTTTATTACATTTAAACCACCAAACTAATTTTTCAAGCCAAAATTTCTCTCAATTTTATACATATGCACTACACGTGATTTTTAAAAAGACATTTTCGTTAATTTCCGTATATTAAGCACAATCTTTTCTCCTCACCCATTCAACAACCGATTTGCAAAAAAAAAAAAAAATACTTAATTTTTTATTTTTTAAGTCTGAAGAAAGATTTTTAAAAAAATACTCAAATTTAAATCAAAAATTCGTGAATCAATTGTAAAATTGGTAGAATTTGACACAATAATTATTTAAGTAAATATATTAATATACACCCTAAACAATTATTATTTCATGTTTAGTGCATTTATGCACATAATTATATTTTTACGGATTTGATCATATGCCCGCATGTGGGCACAAACTTTTATGTCACCGCTTATGTGACGCGCCACATATGCAAGGTCCCACCATCATTTAATTAATTTCTTTAATTAATTAAATTTTCTCATTAATTATATAAACATAAACCTAAACTATCAACCTTAAATCAATGAACCATTCGGGTGGGTGAACCATGAACCACTCGAATTGTGTTCGGGTTTGGGTTGGGTCTGGGTCGGGTAATTTTTTTAATATAATTAATAAAATTAATTATATAAACCTAAACCCTAAATCATGAACCATTCGGGCCGGGTGAACCATGAATCACTCATGCCTCGGGTCGGGTTGAGTACGGGACGGGTAAAAGAAATTTAATATAATTAATAAATTGGATAAAATATGGAATATATAAATGAGAGGATTGAATTAATTAAAGAAACTAATTAAATGATGATGGGGACTAGCATATGTGGCGTGCCACATAAGCGGTGAGCATATAAGTTTGTGCCCACTTGAGGAGCCGGCCAAATGATCAAATTTGTATATTTTTATTATTAAATATATTATATATTATGAATACTGTATTTTTAATTAAAGAACCGCGCAACACGTGGGCACTAAACTAGTTAAATTACTAATAGGTACAATAAAAAACCCTTAATACTCATAGGTACAAAATCCCACCTAAAATCCCATTTTTACCCTTAATTCCATAGGTCTTTCTCTCTCTCTCTCTCTCTCTCTCTCTCCTCCCTCCCTCCTCGATGACGGGCTATTTCTTCCTCAGAAGGAAGCAGAAAGCGAGCGAAGTGGGAGAGTAAAACTCAAAGCTCGAGCCCAAAGAGAAGGAGATAGCGATTCTTCGTCGGATTTGCGATGATGAATCGTTCGATTCGGAGTTAGAATATTCGTCATCGGAGGAGGAGGATAGGAGGCGGGCGGAGGAAAGAGAGGAGGAGGAGAGAGGAGAAGAAGGAAAGACGGATCTGGAGGAATTAGAATCCCTGTAAGATTTTTTATTTTATTTTTGCAGAATTTCTTCCTCTTTTTTGATCTTATTAGGGGAGTCGAGTAAGAATGGTGTTTTGGTGGTAGTGGTGATGGTCGCCGCCGGGGGTGCAATGATTTTTGTGGTGGTGGAGGCGGTGGATTTTTTCTGCATTTTTGTGAAAATATATTTGCATTTTAGCAAATTATTTTGCACATATATATATTAATTTTGAATTTGGTGTAATTTTTTTTTGCATTTGTGCAAATTTTTTGTTGATGATGAAAAATGTAGTGGAAGAAGAAATGATAGCAAATTAGATGAAGGAAGAAAGTTCTATAATTTTTTTTGGTACTTGTATTTTTTTTGTATTTTGTATATAATAAAAGAATAAGAGATGAAAAAATCTGTAATTTTTTAAGATGAAAGAAGAATCAGTATTTTTTGCACAGTAAAGATGAAAGAAAAATCTGCAATTTTTTTAAAGAATGCTATTTTTTGCAGATTTTTGTGTTCATTGTTTTTCTTTTGGGCAATGGGGGCTGAAATAATGAAAAAATGAAAAACAAGAAAGGAAGAGAATCTCATGTATGATGTTGAGACTTAAAATAGAGTAATTTTAAAATTTTGCAAAAAAATTTATGCTCGTGCAAAATTGAACTGTACAAAAATTGATGAATGTCAATCATGAAAATTAAATTTTGCTCTGGGGTGGTTTGCAAGCTTTGGGAAAGACGAAAATAAAATGATTTTGACTTCTGATTTGATATTACTCTGTCTTGGGAAGACAAATCCCCGTCAAGTCATGAATATTGTTAAGACCTGAATTATTTGGTGTGGGTTTTTGAGGTAGAAGGTTTAGTAAGGGTAATATTGGGTTTTTACATTTAATTTTGTATCTTAGAGTAAAAGTGTTTTTGGGGTAGTAATTATATAATCCATTTTGCACCCCATAGTGAGAGCCTCTTATTATATTTACTTTGAGCTGGAAAAAAGTGGGTGTATGTTTTCTTTTTTTGTTGAAATGAGATTATATATTTTATAATTGGAACATACAAAAAGTGAAATAGAAAACCGAATGTATCGACTGCTTACGCGTCAGTGCTAGTCAATGGGTCCTCGCCAGGAGAATTCAAGCTTGAAAGGGGGTTGAGACAAGATGACCCTTTATCACCGTTTCTATATTTGATCGTCGCAGAGGGACTGAGCATCCTCACTTCAAAGGCAGTGGAAATGAATCAATTTAAACCGGCCTTAGTGGGTGCTGAAAGAATTTCAGTATCTCATCTACAGTATGCAGACGACACGGTTTTCATTGGGGAAGCCACAATTGATAATGTAAGGGTGCTGAAGTGCATATTGAAAATTTTCTAGCTACTTTCCTGGCTGAAAATCAACTACAACAAGAGCAGCATTATGGGTACCAGGATCGATCCAGCTTTGTTGATAGACATGGCTTTGGTGATGGGATGCGTGACCGGTTCGAACCCGTTCAACTACTTGGGTATCTTGGTGGGGTCAAATCATAAGAAAGAAGTTGAATGGAATGGAGTTATCCAAATGGTCAGAAAGAAGTTATTATCATGGAATGATAAGAAGATATCCCTTGGGGGACGAATTACACTGCTAAAATCGGTTATCTCGTCAATACCTCTCTACCAACTATCTTTCTACCGGGCTCCGAAAAATATTATCAAAACCTTAATTTCCTTATAGTGTGCTTTTCTTTGGGGGGGGAGAATAATTCTAAAATTGCTTGGCTTAAATGGCAATCGGTGTGCAAATCAAAATCATTGGGGTGACTTGGGGTTAGGGACTTGGGTGCTTTTAATAGGGCTTTACTTGGGAAATGGTTGTGGCGTTTCTTTCACGAGGGTAGGAGATTCTGGGTGAGGGTGGTTAAGTCTTTACATGGAGATTTTGAGTGGGGTGAGTCCGGCTCTTTGTGTAATGAGAGGGTGAACAACTGGTCAGGATGGTGGAAGAGTGTGGTGGAAAACGGGTCGGGTACTAAAGGAAAATGGTTTTGGGAGAGTTTAGATTTGTGTGTTGGGAATGGGGAGTCGTCGAAGTTCTGGTACAATTTGTGGGCGGGGGATAGACCATTAAAAAGCCTATTTCCTAGGCTTTTTAATGTGTGTGTCAACAAAGAGAGCAAGGTGAGGGAGAAAGGGGAGTGGGTTGAGGGAGTGTGGAAGTGGGAGTGGAGTTGGAGAAGGGAATTATTTGAGTATGAAAAAGTGCAACTTGATAATCTTATTTTACTGATTGATAGGTACACTCCAAAACAAGGTCTTGAAGATTGCTGGAAATGGAGAGCAAATCCAAACGACTGTTTTCAGACAAAAAGGGCGTACGAACTAATCACAGATGGAAATTCAGACCCGCTTCCCCACGGTCTGACTTGCTTCGATTTTACATATGTATGGAACAAGATTGTCCCGGTGAAAAAGGCATCAATGGCATGGAGGTTATTGTGGAATAGGCTACCAACGTTGGATAATCTAGCACGAAGGAACATCATCCAAACCGGAACTCCACAAATCTGCCCACTTTGCAATCTCTCCCCCGAGACAGCAAACCATTTATTTCTCGAATGTCCGGACATTGCACAAATCTGGAAAATCTGCTACGACTGGCTGGATATCCCTCTACCACTTCACAATCAGGTTCACTCTCACTATAAAATGCACTCGGGTATCTTTCCGGGTAATCGAGGTAACTTGATTGCTACTGGTTTTTGGGTGGTATGGACCTGGAGGAACAAGAAGATATTCGAGAATACACAGTTTAAATACGACAAGGTCGTTGAGGAGATTAAAGGGAGATTCTGGAGCTGGTTCTTGGCGAAATCTATAGGCTCGTGTGTATTTTCTTTCAATGAATGGCTTTCAAATCCTAGAAATTGTCTTAACCTGTAAGTACTTGTAAATTATATCCTTTTTGTGGGTTTTTTATTTGCCCCTTAATAAAATAAAACTTTTACTGATAAAAAAAAAGAAAACCGAACCACCTTTTATTTTGTTTTTTTAGCGGATTTTCTCATTTTGTAAGGTAAAGAAAATGTGCATAAACATATTTTCTCGATGCTTGCTTTTCTTTTTCTTTTTTTAATTTGTTTTTTGAATTTTAGATGTGGCTAATTAATTTGAACTTTCTCATAGTTTGAAATGTTTTCCTTCTCTTTTGGAAGATTTTTCTTGAATATTAAACTCAATTATTGATGAATTTTATGTTTTGATATAATTTACTTAACATTTTTTTTGTTAGTTATAAATTTTTTGCAAGTCTAATGCACTTAACATTTTTCAATTATATTAGTCTGCTTGTTTCATTTCACATTTTCATTCAAATTTAATGTCACATTTTATTATAATAATTTTCACGTTTCAATTATATTAGACTGTAATTTTCAATTATATTAATCTACATGTTTCACCCTTATAACCAGTTGCACATACGGAACTGGAGCACAATACTATTCTCGGTGTTTTGCGAGTGCGATATTTCTTATAGTAGGAGGGATCATAAGATTCACAAGCACATTGAGTTTGCGTGATAAGAATGTATAAGGGTTGTTTTGTATGCAACTGATTATTGAAGGCTGATATTTTCTTTTCTATTTTATAGTGTCTCCTTACCTTTCTGAATTTTAGAAGTTATTTTATTATGGGCTAACTACGAATTGTAATTTGTACTATTGTCTTTTTTATAAATTACAATTTGTACTATTTTTAAAATAAAATGCAATTTATATTAGTAAAATTGACAAATTTAAGTCCCGACTCACTTTTTAAAAATTTATTTTTATCGAATTTCTTCAATTTCATGTGTGTTAAAATACGTTTTGGTATTGTAGTATGTAGAATATATCATTTGTAGGCTATATCTAATCAGAAAGTTTCATAAAAGAGTGAATCAGGGTTGGAATCAATCACTTTTTATAGAGTACCGATTATAAAACAAATAGTAAAAATTGTAATTTGTAAAACAAAAACAGTAGCACATATTGTAATTTGTTATTAACCAATTTTACAAGTGATTTCCAACAGTACCCCAAAAGGTCAATAGTGTCACAACTCACACGATGCTTGTAGAATTGGACTTCTCTACATAATTTATTTTTTATTAACATTTATGGAAAAAGGAATTGGTCGGTAAGAAGTATATATCCACAAACTGATCAAACATATCAATGGTGACCAGAGAATAAATTCTGCATCAAGACATATAAATCCACTTTCGATATGGTCGGTCAATCCATCAAACTAGATGATTAATTTGATGTCCATTTTCAAAATTTTGATGATACAAAAGTAAGAAAAGAAATGTAGTGTCATGGGAGACCAAAGGGTTGGCAAAATCAGCATAATCCTTTCGAAATGGACCGAATGTGCACGTGTTGATTTGCTGTACTTCTGCACGATTCGATTTCTCTCTTTCTTATCTAAATTGGAAAAATTAATTAATTAACCGACTAATTATATCTTCAAATTAATACACAGTTTATATTGGAATTAGAAGAAACAAGAAACCTAATTTAAAGTTAATTATTGTTTATGCCCGACCATTCCTGCTTACGTACGTGTCCATGCAACCACCTCTTAATTTTCTGGTATTTTTTGTCTTTTATGAGTCTTGATTGACTAAATTTGGAAAGAATCTTGTTCTTGAGATTTTTTAGTTGCCCTTTTTACTTTTCTTTCTGTGATTTACTATTTTATTATAATTATGATTTTGTGTAGATGGTGAAAGAAGTGTTAATTAATTAACTTTGCACTGTTAAGACTGTATCTTCCCACGCAAAGTAAGATTAAGTAATAAATTATTGAAAGGCAACTTTGAAGGCCTGCTGTGTTCCCCTGATTAACCACACTAGCAAAAATATTTAAAAATAATAATTTATAGGGGTATAAATTTGGTTCACATATTTGAAATTCATGATAAACTCTCTCTCTCTCTCTCTCTATATATATATATATATATAATTCTTTTGTTAAACCTATGTATATGGGCAAAAAAGATCAGTAATCCATTTCACACAAGTACTGGAATATATGCATTCATGTTTGATATATGTGTTAATCATTGGAAGTTTACAAATCTATAACAAGTACAAGAATTTGTAGGATTGGTTACAAATGAAATTACAATTCTTTCAATATTCCAATCAATATCTAAAATTTTAAATTCTGGTAAACAAAATCTAAATATAATTTATTTTATACAATTGGAACCAACAGTCAAATTTGCCCATGTCCGGAGACGATGTGCCACCTACTTAATTGACCCTAACATGTTTAGATTTGTGTCACATCACAATGAATATCTTGAGAATATTTGTTGAAAAATATATATTCATATGTGTGTAGTTAAAGAGAATTTATAATTAATTAATATCTGAAAATACATACAACATAAACTATATCAATATACAATAATAATTTACTAAATTTATCACTCTATAGCAACAGCTCACTCACGTCTAAAATTTAAATAACGATCAGCCGAAAACGTACTTGAACAGCTTAACGATTTCTGGAAGATAAGTTTTGAATGACCATTAGCGTGTTTTTAATTCACAAACACGTGTACTCTCAACTATTCTTCTCAATTAATTCATTGAATGAAACCGGAAATGTATATATGTTCAAACATCATTATTGTTGCCTACTATTTTCATTCCGATTTACTACAATAGCTCTACACATGCTTCTAATTTTTTGCAGCATTGTCCAAGGATTTTGGATCCTCTCAATTTTCTTGCATAATTTTCTTGCAAAATTCGAAAAGAGAAAGACACCATACAAGAAGTCCACATTTTATATTTCTTTATATTAGTTTGTTATATGTCTTTCTCTTTTTTAAATTTACAAAAAATTTATGAAAACAAAATATAAAGGATCCATATTCCACGGTTCAGTTAATGCATAATTAATAAATATTTAATTAAAATAATTCTTATTTTTCAATAATAATAATTATTACTATTTAATAAAAACAACTAATAATGCTTACATTACAAAAAAATTAAAAATTTGCCTTCAAAAATTTTCAAATGACTATGAAGTTTTCCTATATAATTTGGTTCTAAGTGGGGATTGTTTACGATTTGCCTACCAATTTTTAGAATAATTTTTAAAAAAAAAACCCGCACAAATAATTCTCTAGGCAAACAAATTATCTACGTGCAATCTACCTACACATTAGTAATTTCTATTGACAAACTTATCTATACAAATAATTTTCTAAGCAATTATATTTGTAGTTTAAAAATAGCCTATATAATTAAAAAAAATTGTAGGCAAATTTTAGGTAAGCCTTACTATTTAAGGACAAAATTATTTTCGTTGGAAAATTTCGTAGGTATATTAAAAAAATATTAAAAAATTTCATAGGTAATGCACTATTTTCTTATAGTGTTAAAAAATGCAAGTGGCGAATGCACAATGCACATTATGTGTAAAAGACTAGGTGATTTCTTAATTGTATTGAAAAGGAATTCGAAGATTGAATCCCCAAAATAATACATACAAACAAATACAGACAAAAGAGCTTTAAAAAAAAAAACGGATCAGTGATATATGTAATCAATTTTGCCCTCGGAAAGAAATTCGATCACTCAAGTGGACTGTTCAAAGAAAAATACAATAGAACTCTGAATTAAAAAAAAAATTCAATAAAAATCATGATCTGTTATATTTTTATATTTTTCTATAAGGAAATTTAAAACAATTATTTTTTGTTACAATAGCTCACAAATCACATAAAATAAATATATCATACTAGCTAACTTGATTATCATTCAACTAAAGGAGCTGGAGCGATCGACCAAGAAAACATAACAAAAAAATTGAACTCAAGAAAACCTTGTTATTATTTGGTATGGCATTAGGCCTAACAGTCTTCAAAATTCGAGTTTTGATTGTCGGATTAATTGTATTTATTCATTTCTGGCTTACAGTTATCTTTAAAGAAAATGAAGTTAAAAGTTAGTCATAAGTTGGTTTCCACACATCAAGCAAAGTGTGGGACATATATGCATGGTTAAAATTCTAGCAAGATTGTTGTCATTATTCAACATAGTTTAGCTGAAAATCCGTTTAGTTCTTTGTAATGTAGTAGACACTTGGATTGACATTTCCTATTTAATATGTACTTTTCTTTTCTTTTTTTCCAAGAGAATCTAGAATTTATATTTAAGTCAAACATTTATATATAGAGAATAATTTAGGGTTGTGTTTTAAGGATAATAATTTTATAGACATGAAAATGTAGGATGATATATTTTAAAATTTATAAATATAGAACAATATGTTTTAAGATTTGTAAACATAGGTTAATATGTTTTAAAATTCTATAAATGTAGGACAATCGTGCCTGAACGAGCCAAATTACACGTGACATTTTAGTCCGATTTGAGCTTATTCGGGCTCAATTATCCTATATTTACAGATTTAAAACACATTGTCATATATTTACATATTTTAAAACATATTATCCTACTATCAAATTCATAAAATTATTGTTCATAAAACGGACTCCCAAATTATTGTCCTAAAAGAATGCATATTTAAGTCAGACATTAATATAATAGACTGTTGATCATGCGAAATGTATCATATAAAACAAACTAAAGAAAACAGGCTTTAACTGGTATGCTTTAATTGGTTGGGTTTAAAAGGGTTTGGACATAATCAATTATCAAGACATTTCTTAGCATTTGTTGGGATGGTTGGTGGCAAGAAAGGTGAAATGTTTGGAACAAGTTTGTGGGTTTGTATTGTTTGGACTATTTGGAAGGGCAGAAACAAAATGATCTTTGAGGGAAAAAAAATTGATTGGGAAAAGACTCTCGATGAAATTAAAGGCAAATTTTGGAGTTGATGTTCGGTGAAATATCCCCTATTTTATAATTACTCTTTCTCATATTGGTTAGAAAATCCTAGAAAAATATTAGATTGTTAATGTCTTTGTAAAAAACTGTAAAGCTCTATGCTGGACTTCTGTCCATTTTTTTTAGCAATAAAAGAACCTTTTTCTTATAAAAAAAATATAAAACAGGCTTGATTGCAAAAGTATAAGACTGTATTCGGGATATTACCTATTTCACTAATTAAGTCCTATTTAATTAATGTGCGAAGACAATCTTTCCTCCAACCTTTTTGGACCCAAGTCAATTTTTCTTTGTAAATTTACATACACATACATAGTTATCCAAATTAAATATCCTAGTAAATAGTAATTCAACAGGCACTTCAAAATGCACTTGGGTATCCTTCCGGGGTAAGAGAGGTGGTATGGTTGCAGCTGGAATCTGGATTTGTGTGGTTTGGGTGGTGTGGAATTGGAGAAACAAGAAGATCTTCGAAAATGCTCAATTTAAAATCGACAAGATCATTGAGGAGATTAAAGGTAGATTTTGGAGCTGGTATTTTGCAAATTTTTTAGTTCCAGGCGATTTCTCTCTTAAAGATTGGTTTGTGAATACTAATCCTTGTCTGAGTTTGTAAATACTTTGTAAATTCTGGTTTTGTGGGAGGCTTTGTCTCTCGTCATTTTTTATTAAAAAAAAAATTTACCCATCAAAAAAAAAAAAAGTAATACAACAGGCACAAACTCTATTAGTTATAAGTTGTTCCAAAAATCTCCTTTTCTGAAAGACCATGATAAATAATTTATAAGAATAAATAATATATATACAGTTTTTGCAAACACTACCCTAACAAATTAATTTGAAATTATATGTAATTTTTTAAATATGATTCATATAAAAAAATCGTATACTTCTACACGTACTACTATTTATGGTATCAAAATAATTTTGAAACAACTATTATATATTCCGAACTGAAATGATCAGATACAAAGAATAAAGTGACAAATTATACATATAGTAGACATGAAATTCTACATGAAAACACATATCTCATTTTTCATATAATTTACGTGCACCATGCCAAAAATACCCTACAAGAATTTCAAAAGGCCAGTTCACATGTTGAAAGGTAACAATGTTGGCCCTAAACGGTATAAAGCGCATAGTGTATTATAATAATACATACGCAAGAAAGCAAATCGATATTAATTATTTATTATACCGTTAGCCCTTATAAATATCTAAGAATTGTGCATTCTTTAGTTCGAAAAGTAGATTATTGAGAGAGAGAAAGAGAAATAATGGTCCTCTTCTTGAAATCTACATCAAGAGCAGTTCACCATTATCATGAACAAGAGATTAACAAACAAATGGATCAAACATCCACTTCTCTTACTGTTTGGACTAAATCACTTATTTTCAGCTGCACCGGCTTCACCGTGATCGGCTCCGACGGTGCCTTAGCTTTCCGGGTCGATAACTACACCGGGCGCCCCGATGAAATCACCCTCATGGACGGGCCGGGCAATCCCATTTTCACAATTTGTCGTCGCAAGGTAATAATTTAATTTACAGTATTAGTTGTTTCATTAAATTGTATTAGTTGCATCATTCAAAGGTATTAGTTGTTCCATTGAAAGGTATTAGTTGTTTTATTAAAAGGTATTAGTTGTTTCATTAAAAGGTATTAGTTATTTCATTAAAAGGTATTAGTTAGTTCATTAAAAGGTATTACATGATGGTATTAGTTGTTTCATTAAAAGGTATTAGTTCTTTTACTATAAAGTTTCAGTTTCAAAATAGGTGCAAAATGATCACCATATTACTATATATATCAATAATTGTAACAACTTTTAACATAATTTGATGTAATGATTTGCAGAAACTGAGATTACTAGACAACTTCTGGTTTGTGTACGAAGGAGAGGGCAAACAGTGCAACATCAAATCATCAAAGACGTCGACAAAGCCTGTTTTTTGTGTGAGGAAAAATATAATTAGCATCAGACAAACAAAAGAAAATGTACTTGCGTATGTTTATTGTGGGATTTCAGATAAGAGGCACCGGTACACGGTCGAAGGGTCGTATACGCATCGATTGTGCAAGATTTTAGACGAATCGAGACGGGTCGTCGGAGAGACGAAGAAGAAAGAAACGGCAGTAGGAGGAGTTAGTTTCGGGTCGGAGGTTTTTCATTTGAGTGTTAAACCCGGATTTGAGTCCGGATTAGCGATGGTTATTGTAGTCTTACTTCATCAGATGTTTTCCTCATAATAATATACTCCTATCCGTCCCGGTATAATTGTCCGTTTCTTTTTGTTATTTATTTAAGAAATAATAATAAAATAATAAAAATGATGGGTGATTTTGGATATTGGGAGAGAGGAAAAAGACATGTGGAGTAATGAGTGGAGTAGTGAGTGATATTTTTTATAATATTGTGTAAAAAGTGAGGATAAAAATTATGGATTTGGAATTACTTTTTCCTTTTATAGAATGAGAAAGTTATAATGAGACTTTCATAAAAGTAAAATGAGACAATTATAGTGGGACGGAGGGAGCATTAATATTGGACGAATTTAGTTATGATGTTTTTGTTATATTTTGTCATTAGAGATTACTAACTGAAAGCTAATGAATAATAATATATATACACGTGTATATATGACTAATTATCACATACAATTTTGTGTTTTCTTTAGTTGATCATGAGTTTAGAATTTTGGTGTTTGACTTCTCTAAGTTGAATTAAGATGATGTGGATTTAGATTTTAAACTAAGACAAAGTCTCATGTGCAATTGGTATACAGATTTAAGATCCGTGCATTCGTCTCAATCATACCCATATATTTACAGAATATGTATAATATATTCAATGAGTCAAGTATTTTTTTAAATGGATCATTCAGTTGCATGAGTGTACGGTGCACTTGAGTACGTGCACAAGAGATTTACTCTTGAACTAATACTCTATCCCTTATCTTATAAAAGTTATGTTTTCCTAACATACAATTTTCAGTTATTTTATATATTTCGTTTAAAAAAATTTCGTCTCGTTTAAAAGTTTGAACTTAGAGGTGTGAAATTAATTCTTTTATTTAATTTTTTTAATATTCTCCGATTTCAATGGACCTTTTTAGCATGAGATGTGGATTCCGTGTTTGAATGAGGTTGTTGCTCAAGTTTGAAGAATAATAATTTATATCTTGTAGAGCTTAATGGAATAAGTATGATTGTAGTTTGATGGTTGCCGAGTGGACTGATAAGATGCAATTGACGTTGATAATTTTTTTGGTGAATTCTCATAGAAGTTCATTTTTCATTAAATTTGTTGATGCCTCTAAGTATGGAAAGACCAGAGAGATGTGTCATGTGTGAGTTGATTGCTTATGAAGTTATGATTAATGTGGTGGTAGAAAACGTTGTCCAAGCCATCACATTTAATGCTAGTGAAATATATAGTTCATTTAAGGGTTAATAATAAATTACAATATGTACTATTGATTTTTTTACAAATTGCAAATTATGTTATTTTTTTTAAACAATGCAACCCATACTAGTAAATTGACATATTTCCACCCAAACTCTTTATTGTTATTTTTTTTTGAAAATTTTCTATCGAATTTTTTCAATTTAATATTTGCTAAAATATTATTTTGATATTGTGGTATACACAATATATCATTTGTAGATTATACCTAACTAGAAAGTTTTAAAAAATGAGTTTGGGTTGGAATCAGTCAATTTTTACTAGTAAATGTTGCATTTTGTTTGAAAAAATAGTACACATTGTAAATGGTAAAATAACAATAATACATGTTGCAATTTATAATGAACCCTTTCATTTAAATATTTAATATTACGTAACTTTTGTTTTTTTTTTTTTACTCTTTTGAACTTAAATTTATATATTTTATTGCTTTTATAAATTTTGCCAGAAAGTTATTGGAATCTAAGAGGTCATATTTATTCTTGTCCAGCACATTGTATAAATTTAATGTTGGAAGATATTGAAATATTGTATGAAACTTAGTCGACTCTGAAGAAAAAAAGATTGTGACTTCGTATGTGTATGTTCGCCAAAAGTAGTGAAACATGACGAGTCCATTCACCGCACAAAGGAAGTTTGTCAGGTTGGATCATTAGATTTGCTAATGTGTTTCTTACTCTACAAAGTGATGCACAAGGTAATCGCAACACGAACGGAAGAATAGTAAGAGACATTGATAAGAAGATATACAGTCAATTATTGGGAAATAAAATCTCAATTTAGTGATTAACAAAAGCTGAGCACATGCAATAGCCCTAAACCAAGGAATAAATAGTCTCTCCAAGAGTTTAGGAAATTGCAAACTAGCCCCTAAATAAATAATTTAGAAAATGGGACAAGGAGGGAAAATAAATAGAACAACAATATGAATTCCGAGAACACATAAATACGTAAGTTGCTGTTAGGAAGATTTTAAGTACTATTTTTGTCCAACACGTCCGAGAACTCCGAGGCTTGTTGTTCCACATCATCTCCCCCGGGGTACGAAAGATTCATCCTCGAATCTGGAGGGTCGTCGGAGGAGGAAGAGTCACCAAAATATGGAATTAGATGCTTGACATTGAAAACGTTGGACGTACGAATATGACTAGGCAAAGAAAGACGATTAATACGCTCCACCACCTCCACAGGACCAATCTTACGGGCTGAAAATCTGTCTTTCGTGAGAATCGCCCACATGAGATCCCCCACTTCAAAAATAACTTCACGGCGGCTCCTATCCACTCGTTATTTGTAACTTGCGCTAGGTGCAAGCAGGTTGACATGAACTTGTTGATGCACTTCTGAATATCCATGATGAAATCAGAAGCAGTGCCATGGGGGCGCACTCGTCGGGCAAAGGCAGTAACTCGATGGGACCCCGAGGCAGAAAATCGAAGACCACTTCAAAGGGGCTAAAACCCTGTAGACTTGTTCATTGCTCGGTTATGAGCAAATTCTGCTTGGGGAAGTTTCGACTCCCACGATTTAATATTGTCCCCAACAAGTGCACGGAGCAACGTACCAACGAGTGATTCACAACCTCAGTCTGACCATCCGTCTAAGGGTGGTAATCGGAACTGAAGTTTAAAGAAGTATTTACCATCTTCCACAGACAACGCCAAAAATGACTAAGGAAACGTCTATCACGATCGGAAACAATTGTAGAAGGAAGACCGTGAAACCGATACACATCTAGAAAATATAATTGGGCCACCGTCACAACATCTATGGTCTTCTTGCAAGCTATGAAATGAACCATTGTAGAGAAACAATCCACAACAATAAAAATGGAGTCACGGCCACGTTGCGTACGGGGAAGACCCACAACAAAATCCATGCTAACATCCGTCCACAACTCTGATACCAGATGATGCACTAGGTAATCACAACACGAACGAAAGAATAGTAAGAGACGTTGATAAGAAGATATACCGTCAATTACTGGGAGATAAAATCTCAGTTTAGTGAATAACAAAAGTTGTGCACAATAGCCCTAAACCAGGGAATAAATAGTCTCTCTAAGAGTATGTTGCAGTTAATGAGGCTAGTAAGAAGATTGTATGGTTGCAGAATCTTTTGCGTGAATTGGGGAAGGAGCAGAAGGATAGTATTCTGTATAGTGACAGTCAGAGTACCATTCACTTAGCAAAGAATCCAACTTTTCACTCAAGGACGAAGCACATTGAGTTGAGGTATCATTATATTTGTTACCTCATTGAGAACAAGATCTTACAGCTAATGAAAATCCGAGGAAGTGAGAATCCTGTTAATATGTTGACTAAGGTTGTGACCTTAGAAAAATTGAAGTTATGTATGACTTCAACTGGCCTTGGAAACTGAGATGAAGACTTGTCACTACTACCAGTGAGAGATACAGTAAAATGGAGAAGACAAGTTACATTTGGAGTCAGTCTCCAGGTGAGAGATTGTTGGGTTATGAAGCCTGAGTTGGGGAAGGAGTCCAGGGAGCAAGAGGCGCTCGACCAGTTGAGGTCGTGCACTTCCGCTCGACCAAGGAACGAGGTCGTGCAGTCCGGGGTTTCGGCCAGGATGAGTCAAATCTAGGGTTTTGGCCCAGTTTCATCTTTAAATACCTATTGACTTGTTGTATTTGTGAATCACTCGAAAATTTAGTATATCTTCTGGCTTGGTAGTGCCCCCAGACGTAGTCATTCCTGACGAACTGAGTAACCAAATTTGTGTTCTTTAATTTCTTGTTCTCTCAATTTCTCCATAATTGCAGTTTAATTTTTAACACGTATTACGTGTTTACGTGCCTCTAAGTTACAACACAGATGCCATAATTTCCCCTCGAAACAAGAATTAATATTTGTCTTGAAAAATAAGAATAAAAAGAATTTCGAAAATCTCTGCATCTCATGTACTACAATCGTTTTTGGACATAAGAATCTCTCATATACTAAAGTCTCGAAATTAAATTCAGCGCAAATAATTTTACTCATAAATCACTAAATCCCAACACCGTCTTGATCTAAGTTTTAGGGAGAAATAATTCGTTAACTCCAGCATCCAATTTCGGCTCCCCAAATGTCATCGCTCTCAGCAGTTAACCGAGCGAATTGTTGATCCCCAATCCAATCAGGTTATAGCCGACCGGGCCCGGTCCACCTGGTTTCGCAGCCGATGAAGTGTAAATCGTTGGCCTGCGTATGGTCCGGCTCACCACCGGCTCACCGAGTAACCGCCGTCGCAGCGCTCCACGAACCGCTCGCTCTCTACACCGGCGGATCGGATGGCTCCATCATCTGGTGGAACCTCAATTCCTCTTCTGAGAAAACGGTAATGCAAGTTTCACTGATTGAGGTTGTATACAAATTGTGCAAATTAGTTTTTTTCTACTCTCGCATATTCCTTTCTTCTAATTTAATTTAATCATGTGAATGCGCTAAACTTCTGGTGTTAATGTCTCAATTGTTGTGTTTTTATCTCTAGAAGAAATGTTAACTTGAATAATTAGTTTCGTTTCTACGCAATTAATCATGTGCTGGATTTCGTTTGGAAGTTTTGGATGCTGCTCGAAAATGTATTAGGTTGCCGTGAATTATATTAGTTAAAATTATGTTTTTGGTGCGCTTCTTAAGATTAAGGTATGTAGAGGGGAGGAATAAGAGCTACTAATGTTTTACCATCTTGGGTTAGTGTCAATGATATGAACAATATGACTGAGTTTAGGTCTGAATTTGAAATCAAGAGCAATTTAGGTTCATCACCAATGACTTCATATGTGATCGTAATACAAGGATAGTTAGGACTTAAGATAGATGTGTGGAATTCAACAAGAGCAACTCTGAAAGTATAGGGGCTAAGCACAAATTTTCATTTCTACCTTTACAGCATGCACTAACAAATTAGTGCGCTAATCTTCCATGCCACTTTTACTAAGGATCGTGAGAAATGGCAGATATAATATTCTAGAGATCACTACTCCAGATTCATATTTAACTTGATCATAAACAGTTGTCTCTGGTAATGTGAATGAAATAGCAATACTAATATCAAGTACGCAGCCTGGTTCTCTATATTCTAATTCCACTTTATGAACCTTCTTGCAGTATTTATTGGTAGAAGGTAATGTGTTTAGATTATCTAGTATCTTCCTAAGATACCATCAACTTTTTATTATTTAATGCATGCCTTTTGATCAGAAATTGAGACCACTTGCAATGTTGTGCGGGCATGCTGCTGCAATAGCTGATCTCGGAGTTTGTTTTCCCCATGAGGCATCTGATGATGGAAACTTGACTAATTCAAGTAAGGTGCCATTGTATAATAATTCAGTTAACTGTAGTGCACTAATAAGTGCTTGCAGTGATGGTGTATTATGTGTTTGGAGCAGAGCAAGTGGACACTGTAGAAGGAGACGAAAACTTCCTCCTTGGACAGGGAGTCCTATTATGATCAGGCCATTACCGAACAACAATAGATATGTATGTGTTGCCTGTAATTTTTTCAACCAGGAACATCAGTTAACTACGGAATTCCAAAATCCAAATCCTTCAAAGTGTACAGTTATAATTATAGACACGTTTACTCTCACAGTAGTCCGAACAGTTTTCCATGGAACTGTGCCAATTGGACCTTTGAATTCCATGTCTGTGGTATTTCCCTCAGAAGATATGGAGAAGCAGTCTGCAATGATTTCCGATTCATTTGGTAGAGTACTATATTTATCAATTTTAAAGGATTCTGACCAGAAAGGCGCTGTTGTTTCAAATGATTCCTTAATGTCAGAAGTAATGGACTGGGCAGATGAATCCAAAGAGGAGGGAATTCTAGTTTCTTCTGCAAAGTGTGTGTATGTTTTGTCCCTTGTGCACAGAACACATTGCACTTTCAGGCAAGCAGACAATGGAACTGTTTTAGGCAAGATATCTTTTACAGATCATCAGCTGTGCTTTGAAGACGAGCTATATGTAATAGGTGGCATATTTATGGGGGGTGATACTAGCATCTCGAATAATGGTTTTGTGGAAGAATTTGTAGCATGGAATAACATAGGAGCAGCTGTGATATACGGGATATCATACATGAGTGGTATATTCAAATGTGATCCTCTATATGTTATCCCTGCCGTATTGCATCCTTCTCCTTCAAAAATGTCCTTTTTTTTCATACCGTTAAATAAGCATCTCCTTCGTGTTGAGTCAATTTGCTCTCATGTTGAGCAACATAAGTTCTGGAGACCTCATGTTACTATCTGGCTTTCACCCCGTCAACATGATAATAATGGGAAACCCCCATTAGAGTGTACAATGCTTGCAGAAGGTAATCTTTACGATGATTGGGTTACAGGGTCCTCATTGTCAACAATCAAGGGCCTAAACCATGTTATTTTCGAAGAAGGAATTCGTACGACTGATGAGATGAGTACCTACCAAGGTGGTCAACTAGTATCTTCTTCAATGGTCATATCTGAAAACTATTTAATGCCATATGCCATTGTATATGGCTTCTTCAATGGTGATATTAAGATTGTTAGGTTTCACATGTTCTTCTCAGCATTGGAATCACTTTCTGAAAATCCGTCAGCTTCAAAAGAACAGACACTCCATCTCTCTGGGCACAAAGGAGCAGTGTTGTGTTTAGCTTCGCATCAAATGGTGAGTAGGTCAGGGGCATGTAGGTCAAATCATGTTTTGCTGTCAGGTAGCATGGATTGCACCGTCCGTATTTGGGATCTTGAACTTGGTAATCTCATTATGGTGTTGCACCAACATGTAGCCCCAGTACGTCAAATAATTCTTCCTCCACGTAAAAGTGAATACCCATGGAGTGATTGCTTTTTAACTGTGGGGGATGACTTATGTGTCACCCTTGTTTCACTTCAAACATTGAGGGTGGAGAGGTTATTTCCTGGACACATGTACTTTCCTGCAAAAGTCATGTGGGATGGTGTACGAGGTTACATAGCATGTCTTTGTCCAAATTATTCAGAAAAAGCTGATGTGCATGACATTCTATACATTTGGGATGTAAAGACAGGTGCTCGTGAGCGAGTTCTTCGTGGAGCTGCTGCACATTCGATGTTTGACCATTTCCTGAAATCCGGCAATGGAAGTTTTCTGTCTGGCAATTTGATGACTGGAAATACTTCACTTTCCTCTTTAATTTTCCCAGTGATTGAGCCAACAAAGTTTTCTCAATCTCATTCGAAAGTTTCTGAGAAGGAGATTTCTCCGCGGATATCCACATCAAGTAAAATTGAAATAAATTCTGGTGGGCACACATCATTGGTCTTCCAAAATGAGAAACACCCAATTAAAAGCTCTTCTCCTTTTCCCGGAGTTTCTACTTTGTGTTTTGATCTCACTTCCTTGATGTCCCTTTGTTCTATGAATGAGTTTTCTGAAGATAATCACGCGAGTGGAGCTGGAACCAGCACTCCCAAAGATGATGCTTACAGAAGGACAAATGCTTCTTCTAAGGAATTTGGGCTGGAGATGCCTAGCCCCAATCATGGAAATGGGAATGGGAATGTGAATGTGAATGGGAAAAGCAGTTCTGAAGGATCCTCTGTTGTTACTTTAGAACATAATGAATGGGTTCGAACACTCGAAGGGTGCCTACTTAAGTTCAGCTTGTCATTTCTGCACCTGTGGGATGTTGATGCTGAGCTTGATAACTTGCTCATAACTGAAATGAATCTCAAGAGACCCGACTCATTTATTGTATCTTCTGGCATATTGGGGGACAGGGGTTCAATGACTCTGACATTTCCAGGTCCTAATTCAACGCTAGAGGTATTTCAGCAAATTCATTGATTTTGATTGCATGTCCCTGACACAGTTTATACCTGAACACATTACAAATGTTGATATTACAGCTCTGGAGATCTTCGTCTGAGTATTCTGCTTTGAGATCATTGACTATGGTGTCCCTTGAACAGCGTTTAATCAGCTTATCTCATTCTTGTTCATCAGCCAGTGGGTGAGTGTTTAACTTTACAAACATGCTTAAAATTAATAGTTGCTTCATCTTGCTTTTAGTTTGTGCTATAATGCTATACTGGTTTTATACTTGATCATGATATAAGTTTTCCTTTTTATGATAGTTATGACGACGATATAACTTTTCCTAATCATTATTTACTATTAAAACTTTCATGCAATGTGAGTGTAACTGATTTAATAGTGTCTTTAAAGAATGTAAAGACCAGCTAGTTACCTGTACCTTTTCAATCTTAAAATGCTTATATACTTACTAATAACCTGCAGTGCTTTAGCAGCATTTTATACGCGGAAGTTTGCAGAGAAAATATTAGACATAAAACCGCCTTTACTCGAGGTACATGTTAGTGCTTTGTGTTTTAATAAGTCAATTAGATTTTTTATTTATAATTACTATGTTATGCTTTAGCCTGGTGCAGTATATAGAATATAGGAAGATTTCAGAGATGTAATAAACTTGTGTAATAAGGAACATTTCCAGATAGAATTAAATTTCCTACATTTTGTATGTATATTGAAAAAAAGAAGCTTTTGAATCTTGAAGAAATTTGTAGAAACTGAAATTAATCTACCTAGTAAAGATTTTTCTGTGAGGTTTCTGTTAATAAAAAGATGGCGTTTATCCAGTTGACACTTGGCACAGCGGATCTTGCATCTAGTAATGTCTCAAATGCTAGTAAAGTTATTTGATTGGATAATTCTGAATGTTCCAATATTGTCTTTCGATCATGACTGTCTTATTTCTGTATTCCACAGCTGTTGGTAAGCTTTTGGCAGAACGAGTTTGAACACGTGAAAATGGCTGCTCGCTCTTTATTTCACTGTGCTGCTTCTCGGGCTATCCCCCCTCCACTTTGTTGTTCAAAGGAAGAGCATGAAAATACAATTGCAGTATGTCATATTTCTAATGTGGGAGTGGAAACTCAAGATCATTTTTTAGAGGAAGAGTCTGCAATAACATCATGGTTGGAATCATACGAAGTGCAAGATTGGGTTTCATGTGTGGGGGCCACCACTCAGGATGCAATGACTTCTCAAATAATCGTTGCTGCTGCATTGGCTGTCTGGTACCCTATGCTTGTCAAACCGATACTTCCCATGGTAGTTGTTCATCCTCTAGTAAAATTGGTTATGGCTATGAATGAAAAGTATAGTGCTGCAGCAGCTGAGGTTTTAGCCGAAGGTATGGAGAGAACATGGAAGGTGTGCATTGGTTCTGAAATACCCCGTTTAATAGGAGACATATTCTTTCAAGTAGAGTGTGTAAGTGGTACATCAGCTACACCAAACTCTGCTCATAATATTCGAGCGACTTTAGTTGGAATTCTTCTTCCAAGTTTAGCAATGGCGGACATACCTGGATATCTGCATGTGATAGAAAGTCAAATTTGGTCAACTGCGTCCGATTCACCTGTCCATGTTGTGGCCCTCATGACTTTGGTCAGGGTTGTTCGTGGTTCTCCAAGAAACTTAGCTCCATATCTGGACAAGGTGGGTAGAAGCAATTCACATTTTTCTGCTTTCATTTACCTTCCAATGGCAATACACACTAGACTTACTACAGTTGTTGAAACTACCCCCGTTTCATATTAATTGTCGCTTTTTGAAGTTAAAATTTGTTTCAAATTAATTTTCGTTTTAGCTATTTTTCCACGTGTCTCCCTAATTTACCCCTATATATCCTAAAAAATCCCCTTTCTATAGGAAAATATCTTTGTCCTTCACTATTTGATGGAGAGAAAGTGGGAGAGAGAAATTGATGGAGGATAAATCTGTCAAAATTTTATGTTCCTTAATTCATTATATACAAAACCTCAAAAGTGACAATTAATATGAAATGGAGGGAGTACACAGTACAATGACTACTACCTAACATTGCTTCCTAGAGGGCGGATAACTTTTAATATTTATGGGTTTATATATATTAAATTGCAACAAATGCTTAGTTACTTCTAGTTAGAAATTAGAGTAGAGCGGCGGCAAAGTTGTTGCATTCACTTTGAATAAAGACTAGTCTAATATTATCACTTCAGTTCTTTAGCTCTGAGGTTATGATTAATAAAAGTATATATTTTACTTTCTTGGTGTTATGATGTTATTATTAGGAATATAAGCTAGGGAGCCCTAACTTAACCCAAAACCATGGTCAAAGGTCAAGGATTGACTCCCACTTATATACCCTTCCACACTTTCATGTGGAACCGATGTGGGATCGCAACAATCGACTCCCCTTAAAGCCGGACGTCCACGGACGGCACACTCCGGGTGGCAACCCATATGACAAGGCCCACTTCTCGGGTGGCAACCCCCCTTAATTGTTAGGAATATAAGCTAGGGAGCCCTAACTTAACCCAAAACCATGGTCAAAGGTTAAGGATTGACTCCCACTTATATACCCTTCCACACTTTCATGTGGAACCGATGTGGGATCGTAACAGTTATCCTCTGTCGGTGTATCATTCATGTTGACATAAATTGTTTTCTTGTGTTTTCAAGTTGATTTTTCTCTATGAGATATTCATTTCTCTCAGCCTCTTTCATTTTTGCATAGACTTCTTAAGCAGATGGGCTTGGTAAACAACTACGCAACGGCATCACTGTAATTTGTTTATGGCCATGTTATTATGATTTTTTTTTTCTAATCAGTAATATTTCAATCAAATCTCTTTCTGCCCACCTGCCACATCTTTAAATCTTTTATATGATTCACCGGAATTTCTAGAATCTTACATTGTCCAAAGAACAAGAATTGAATACTAAAGTACTGTCAATCTGCAGTTTAGGGTTTTAATTCCAGGTGCAAAGCAAATACATTTTCTACTATCCTAACATCTAGACAGGTTTGCAGGTGACCGTTTTCATGTTGCAGACAATGGATCCTGGTAACACAACCATGCGGAGGACTTGCCGCCAGAGTTGTATGACAGCATTGAAAGAGGTTGTACGTGTGTTTCCAATGGTAGCCCTAAATGATACATTGACCCGGTTGGCAGTTGGGGATGCAATTAAAGAGATCAACAATGCTAGTATTCGGGTGTATGACATGCAAAGGTAATAACTTGGCAATCATAAGTTTGCATTAATCATACTTGTGAGTAATACTATCTACTTAGGTGTTGAGTGCACAAATGGTAGATGATGATATATCTTTTCATTCTCTCCTTTTGAGTGTTTTTCTGAAAACCTATGGAAAACCAACTTCCATGGATAATATATAAGAGGTGAGTAAGTCTTGTACAACAGGTGCACCGCGTTACTGGTGCACAACTAATACTGTTCAAAGAAAACAACTAATACTTACCAACTATTACTGTTCAGTGAAATCAACTAATAGTTTAATATGCATTTGAGTTGCATATTAGTGGTATGATAATAACATCATTTCCATTCATTGTCTTCGGTTACCTTAATTAGGAACAAGTGTAGCTTCTGATTACAGAAGCAGATTAAATTCTAAAAGCTAATGCAGGAAACTATTATTTTTGTTGAATATGAAGCATACATCTACCAATATTAATCAAAAGAAACCCTTTTCTTTTTTGCTGCATTTATCCATACATGATGGCCATTATTTCATGCCATTAGTAGGCATCACCTCAGTAGGTGTATGATGGAGATAATACTTTACATTTTCTCTGCCTGTTTGCATCTGGTGATGTGCAACTTTATGATTTTTTATTTTAAAATTTAATGTGTTCTCACATTTTTGTTCACCACTTGTGTTTTAGCATGAGCAAGATTAAGGTCTTGGATGCAAGTGGACCTCCTGGACTTCCGGGTTTGCTTGGAGGAGGCCCGGAAACAGGAATAACTACAGCAATATCTGCTCTAAGCTTCTCACCCGATGGAGAGGTACACTCTACTTTCTCTACTTCTAAAATTCATAATTTTTTAGTATCTAAATCATTGTGTATTGCATTCCTGACCATCTCTGAAGTAAGAATCCCGAGTAAACTCGGTCAAGCTGAGATCGTATTTAACAAAATGAACTCTTGGGAAAAGATGTTTAACAACCAGAAAATTCCATTGGAGTTGTACTGTTTCTCAAAACAGAGAATTGCATATCAAGTTTTTACTTGTGGATTTCTATGATTTTATTGCAAGTTTTTACTGCAACATGGAAATCCGGTGACTGCTTAAACACATTCTTTAAGTCGGTGCTTTTTAACTTCCTTGATGCAAACTTTGCAGTCTTGAACGATATAATATTAAATGGTGCACACAATAAACTTTAGCTAATTTGATCCGTACGTAACAGCTAAAGTTCATTGGGACGTTTCTTCATTTATTTGAAGGATGATATATATTCACAACTCTGTAAAGCTAGTTTGATTTTCTATTTATGATTAAAGTTATTTTTATATCCACACCATGTTTCTCTAATCTATATTTGTCCTGCAATTTTTAATTCTTATAACGTTATACAGCTTGCTAGTGTGTCTTTATCAGCATAGTTAATGGGGTAAAAATAAAAATAAAAATTCCAATATAGGCTCCAGTAACATATATATCCTTGTATTTATTACTATGATTCTAAAATAAAATTTCCCATTTCCTTCTTACTGCAGGGGCTGGTTGCTTTTTCAGAGACCGGTTTGTTGATTAGATGGTGGTCTCTGGAATCTGTTTGGTGGGAGAAACTTAGCAGAAATCTTGTTCCAGTGCAGTGCAACAAACTGATATTTGTTCCTCCATGGGAGGGGTTCTCACCTAATTCTACCAGGTCAAGCATAATCGCTAGTGTATTTCATGAAGACGGACAAACCAATTCACCGGTAACTTTTTTTATTTTTTATGTTTTTTCAGGTTTTCCCATAAACCAGGATCTTTCACTGCCCTTGTATTACTTAGCAACTGAAAGAGATACAACTGTGGTGTAAACTTAGCAAAATGATAATATGAATAATTGAATCAAGTGAGATGAAGGAAGCAGCCAATGCTGGTCCGATTCTTTAAAAAAATTAACCTAGGTGGAGAAATATACCTTAGCAGCATTAGTTACACTATACTATAAGAAGTTATATATGAATGAATGATCATTAAATGGATGCATTAATATATATATATATATATATATATATATAAAACAAGGTGTCGTTGGTTTAAAAATGTTGATGCACATACAAGTTGGATAAAAGATGTAGGTCATTTTAGGTGATCATGTTCTCAATTTTTTTTTAAGAAAGTACGAATCATTGATTTGTGTTGCAGGGAAACAAGAAAGGTTCGAGTGAAATGGATAAGTTGAAAGGGCTGGTTCAGAATCTTGATTTGTCTTATAGGCTTGAATGGGTTGGTGAAAGAACAGTAAAGCTCTCACAGCATTCCCATGATCTTGGCATCTTCCAGCTCTTGTAAGCTCCTGCTATACATGAATCTCATGTTACACTTAATGAAACCAGATCAGTATACTTTCCCCTCAATTTTGGTTATACGTAAATAGCTTTTATGGAGTTGCATATTCCATCATATATATCTTCTTTTCTTACACTTTTCTTGAGCTTCTAGTAATTTTTTCCTGGGTAAATAATCTATTAATGTACCTGAAATATTCACATTGTAATGTTACTCTTACCTTTTTTACAAGTTTATGCTAAAAGATGATGAAGTTCTGAGATGTGATGCGGATTCCGTGACATGATTTATGATACAATCGATAATTCAGTTTATGCTAATGTTTTGCAGGTAAATCTACAGTTTGAACAGTTGAAGGTAATTAAGGTGGATTATACATACATCATTGGAAATTAAGTAAGGTACAGATATAGAAGAACATGGATCAGTTTTTGCTTGTGATTTGCAATACTATTTTTACAGTTGTTCAAGTAGAAGTAGGTTTTAGCATCAAGATGATGAGCTGAATTAGTACTTTGTGCATCGGGGAGTTGTACGGTCGGTCAGAATCTGGATAGAAACTGAAGCTGCTTGAGAAGAGGGGTCAATGTCTCCATTAGTTTTTCACAAGGATGATTGTGAATTCCTTCGTACGTTGTGACGACAGTGCTTGTGTCCTTGGAAAGCCGCTGGATCTGTTTCTTGACGTTGCATGTATGATGTGTGCACCGGTAATAGCTCCTTAGCCACAACACAAACAACAACACACATCATTTGGTCAATGAAAAAAAAGTCATTTTGGATAAATCAAGATCAATTTCTTTTTGACAAAATCAAGATCAATATATTAAGTTGAAGGAAAAGTATCCTGCGAAATTTATTTATGGTGAAACAATATTTTTTTTAAATTTAATGTATGTCTGTTTTACTAAATCTTACCACTTGTTTTCATTAGATAGTATTACATGTTTTTTAAATCGTATTTGGTGTTTTCAGTGAATAATGTCCGTTATTTTTTCAATTCAGTAATACGATTCAGTAAAACATGTGATAATATTTAGTGAAAATGTATAATATGGTTTAGTAAAACAGGTGAAACAGTAAAAAAAAAATTAATTTCACTTAAGTTTCACCGTGAATAATTTATATTTATCATGAAAACACGTACTTTCTCCGTCTCAATCTTAATTGGACATATTTCGTTTCTGACTGTCCCAATCTTAATTGAACATTTTCTTAAATGAAAATATCCACTTTAATTCACATCTTTCAAATAAACACTTATTTACAATATGTCACTCACTTATACCCTTAATATTTTATCATTTTATCAACTTTAATAAATATTATTTTACTTTTCAATAGAGTTAAATTTTCAATACTACCTAAAATATTAATAAACAACTCTTTTTAAATTTTGAGCATACACTGTATGTCCAATTAAAATTGAGATGAAGGGAGTATAAAAAAATTTGTAGAGTCTGATCTGCATTTGTTGATCATAATTAGACCGATTGTATTTTTATATGTTTCCCTATGCAGCAGAGTTAACTTTTTTGTGATAGGCACAAAGTTAAATTTAATTGATTTAATTTTGTAAATTTTACATATGTTATCCTAAAAAATGTAGCTTTCTAATTCTTGTTCTTTGCATCAATTGCACCTTTTTATTGTGAGAAAAAAGAACATTGATTGTAAAAACTTCTTGCATTATCATTTACTCCCACCTATTTTTTATCATTTCGGATATTTTCAAATAAATTAACAACATTTTATATGTCAAAATTAACTTATTCATAATTAAATATTTTTATAATTACTATTGTCAAGAAAAATTATTCGCACAACATATTTATAAAAAAATAAAAAATTTAAATGATCATGAAAATTAATTGTTAGGGGTAATGAGACGAATGAAGGAGAAATATGTTAAAACAATACTTATCTATACTTATATAAAAATAGCATAGTCTATAGAAACATGTTCCCGTCCACTCATTTTATTTTTATTGTTCTTCCCACTCTTTCTCTCCCCACTTTTTACAATTCTCACTTTACACGTTAAATAACTGTCTAAATATGTGGATAAAAAGCCCAAAACTAATTGCCTGAAGATTAAAATTACGCCCAAAATTAATTATACATCTTTATTAAATATACATCTTTACTGATTTCATTTTTAAAATTGTTTTGCCACATATGTATTTTGTTATTTTATATGATTAACTTTACGTTTCAAATAAATTTTCTACACTTTATATATCAAATTAATTATAGTTTTATGATTGTTTTATTGAACAATCACTTGTATATCCAAAAATAAAATTCAGATATAAATATAAATTTAATTGTTTTAAAAGCTATTTTGTATTATAAAAATTTAATGTAATATTTTTTAATCATACATTAAATTTTATTGATTATTAATTAAATTTATAAATCCGTATTCATGGTGAATTTAGTAAATAAAAAAAATATGATTATTCAAATAATTATGAGAAAATCACATATGTTGCAAAATTATATATTGATAGAAAATATTATTAAATGAACTTAATAAAAATTAATAGTTGATAAACAAAATAAATTTAATTTTTATTCATCTCACACTATACAATTTCACACTAAAGTTATTAATATTTGAGTCGTGAATTGCACAGGAAAATTACTAGTTATACAAATAGGTAAAAGGCTAAAACAGGGGGGAATATTAAAAATATTAAATACTAGCTTTTAGTAAAAAAAAGGAAAAGAACTTTTAAGAGGGGTTGATGGACCAAACGAATTGAATGGTTAGTGACAAATCAGATTGTATATATACTCAAAATTTTACGTAAAAATATATATATATGCAATTATTTTATACTTATTAATAAATTATAATACTGAAATGTATTTATTAGTAAGTCCCCAATTACATATAACTTGACTCAATTTTTTTTAATACTATATAACAACAGGGGCATGAACAAAATGTACCTTCTGACGCTTGAGATCTAATAATTTATTTTAATTATTAATTTTAACAAAAACCATATAACAAAATAAAGAGTGTAAGTATATAGAGAGTACTAAATATAAAATACACTTTTTACGTAAATGGGGAAGATCCATCCAACGTTTAAAAAAAAAAAACCTTTCACGTATTGAGATAATTGGTTCAAAGCTAATTCTTGCAATTAATGAATATATATATTTTTTCGAAACAGTGAATTTTTTTTATGCTCATTATCATATCCTAACTCCTGACTATCATTGTATGCATAAATAAAATTATTGGCACAAACAACGTACATAACACAAGGACGCAGCCGTATCACCATTTATCATTCACATATATTATTTCTATTTAATTTTTTTGTTGCAATATAAAACTAATTATCAATATTTATAGTATATGTCATGTTTGGTTTCTAAAATAGCAATTTTATGTAGTTTGTAACATAGAAAATACATATGTTTCTATATTGTAAATTCGAGTTAATTTATTAATGATTAGATCAAATAATATATTACTGTACATTATTTAATATTTGCTAGCGCTATTTTCATCTGGAGGATTATAAGACAAGCATGTATTACTTTTGACCGCTATAATATATAATTTGTATACTTTATATATACACATATTTAAGCATATGTTACATGTATCTATATTTGTATGCATGATAAATTTAGCACCACTAGATTGATTGGAGTTCAGACATGAAATGCCGTTCACCATATTTTGGCCGATGACCAGTTTTTGACCAACACAACTATACAATATGACAAATTCCAATTAATATAAGATGGTGTAATGATATTAGATGGGTTGTGATTTGTGAACTGATCAAAATCTATTAACATATACCGGTCCTAATAATATCCTGGCCAAAATCCAAGTTTAAAATAGAACCCCTTTTCAAAGAATTTAATTACTAGTAATAATTTTAATTATTATATATTATATGTAAGGTATTAAAAAAAATTGACCCCCACGAAATTTATACATAATTTATTGCATGAAGTGAATCGAATGATTCATTAATTGCCTCCTAGAAAAATTGGTCCTGCTTATAACTAACCGATCGGTTTAAAATTTTTATTTCAATGATATGAGTTTGGTCGAATTTTTTTTTAAAAATAAGATATTATATTGAAAAAGTAAGACAAATAAAATTTCAGTTATAATCTTATTTTATAGTGTAATTAATGCATGATATATTAGTACATGAATTTTTAAAAATGAATATATATGAAAGTAAATATAATTAGGACATCTATAAAAGAAAAATAAGTATATATATTTGAGACGGGGAAGTAATATCTCAAATAATATTAATCATGATCAAATTCATACACACAAATTAAATCATGCAAATTGCAAAACAAAAAACTATTTGAAATTAGAAAAGTAATACCTTGGATGGACACTATTCTTCACGGATTTCTGCCCATATTTTCTCCATTTATATCCATCATCAAGAATATCCTCTTCGCTCCTCGTATGAAACGCCACTCTTGGTGGAATATATTTCTTCTTTTTTCTCTTCCCAAATCTCGACTTCTTTCCATTTTGTTCATCATCTTCATCAACTTCCCTCAAATTCCTCGAAATCGAGGGGCCCGGTTTATGCTCCATCGAACCAGACGACAAAAGGGTCGCCAAATCAATCTCATGATTGAATTGAGGGTTTTGCATGGATTGTTCTAAGGCATTGTTTGGACAATTCAACGAGTCCGATAATGGAAACGACGTCGTTGGGTCACCATAGAAGTAAGGGAAGTTATGATCACCTTCCATGCAAGATGAGGCAAAGAGAATGCCCTAGAAATTGAATCTAGAATTTATGGATCCAAATTTAGATTTATAGAAGGGCAGGTGGGAAAAGGTTCAATTTAATAGATTAATTACGTGCATGAAATTAAGGTTAATGTTTTTGAATGTGGGATTTACAGGCGTGTTTGGGTAACAAGAAATGAGAAAGCCAACCATAATTCACCTACTTAATTTGATCTGTTCAACCTCCTTAAAGTAGACGTGCCAAAATGGATATAAGTGTAAAGAGTGTACAAGTAATGTGTGTGTGAAAATGGGGGTAAAAAGTATATATAGAAAATATATACCCTAGAGTTATCATTAAGATACGTGGGGATTAATTATAAGATATGGTGTTGTTAGGGTTGTTTGGAAAATTAAGGAGATGGAGCATAACCATATGGAAGACTTTAATTACATGTGCTATATATATAAAGGAAATTAAACCTAGTATGCAAGAATACGCGTTAATGTATTCAACGTGATTACAATTTAAACACGTACGGTAATACAATTTTATTTTGCGAATTATGAGATCATGACCAATACGTTAAATGTCTTGTGATAAAATAAAATTGGAGTTTCATCGCATATGAACTTAAGGTTTATGAAACGATCTCATCATATGAGACTTTTACTATATATATTTTTGGTTCTTCATACGTGACAAATGACAATGATATGTAGATTCAAGTAGCTACTATAAACTTGCCCATATGGACCGTGGTGACAAATGACAATGATATGTAGATTCAAGTGGCTACTATAAACTTGCCTATATGAACCGTGGTTTCAAATGGGAACCGGAATCGAAACCGAAAAAATAGCGGTTTGGCTTTCGGTTCCAAGATCTGAAAAACCGGAACCAGCGGTTCCAAAATGATGGTTTATTGATTCGAACCGCAGATTTATATTTATATTTATATATATATATATATATATTTATTGTTTTGTCATTTTTACTTGTAATAACTTGTAACTTTATAAGAGGTGTAACATATTTTTGAGTAATAAAACATGTAGAATTGTAGATCGTTGTATATTGTAAGTAATAAGTTGTAACTTGTAAGCTATAATTTGTATTTTTAAATTTAAAAATTGTAAACTTTTAAGCTGTAAAATCAATGTAAATTTTACACTTTGTATTTTGAAGTTTAGTTGAATAAAATTAAATTTTGTTCAAGTTCAAGATGAAGTTAATTCAAGTTATTAAATATTTTTATAAAAAAATCGAATAAACCGTAACCGATCACACACATATTTATATATATATATATATATATATATATAGTCGGGCATATCTAATCTACTATCACATATATATTGACGATATACATTTGGTTAATTAATGTGAAATGTGGGTAATGTGGAAATATATATGATGGGATCTATGAACTCCCTAGCCCTAGCCTTATCCAAAAAAAAAATTTAATTTCATCCAAAAATCAGAACTTGTAAAAATATGTTAAATTAATTGTTTTATATTTACTTCCCTAATATTGGGAACAATATAAACATGGCTTCATTTATTGGTTTTTCTTTTTTCTTCATGTTCCATACTTTCATTATACTCGCGTGACGTATGAGTTATGATTTATGAGTTATGTAATTTACCCATCATGTGGGTTGTTAAACTAAAATTTCACATTTAACGATTGATGATTGTGTGTGGGCCAAGTCAACGAAAAATCATGAAATTAATTATCCTGTAAAAAAAATAATCATGAAATTAATGTGTATCAATTGCACCGTACAACTTAAATATATTTTTAAAATATACAATTTATTTATATTACAACTTACTTTTATTGACACATATTACATGTGTAAAAAATACACTTGAACTTCATAGTGCACATTATGCATATAAAATTTACTCCTAAACTCACGTGAGATAATCAAATGCGTCACATTGGAATGAGTAGGTCTTATGTGCACCCGAATGCACCGTGTATTCATAGTACATTTTAGAAGCGTGCAACTATACAAAATAGAAACATGCAACTATTCCAAATAGAAGCATGCAATTATGTTCTCATATTAACAATTGCATTTTTTTGTATAAATAAGTCACACATTTCAACATAACAAATTGCACGCTTTTAAAATGCACTATGAGTACACGGTGCACTCGGATGCATCGGGTGCATACAGGAACTAGCCCATTGGAATATGATCCTTTCAATTTCTTTACAACGGTAACATATTGAATATAGATGTACACATCATATTAAAATCATGTCGATATTAGTTATTAATATTGAATAATATTAATTATTTTAATTGAACAATAGTATTAATTACAGATTACGTTGCATGTTACAATTGGTGCGCCCACAACTTACTAACACGTTTTAATGAAAACAATTGATACTATTTCGTGAAAAAAGGTAATACCGTTTAAAGATAAAATATTGGTGATTGTATCTCAATACTTGATTTTGATGCCTCAATTTTATCGATCCAATTTAACCAACAAGAATTTCAACATGTGACTAAAAAATAGAATTTTATCATCAAGCAATAAGTATATGTTTTTCTTTCAAACTCCCTGTTTTCCCTTTAAAATAAATAAAACACAGCATTTTTTTTCAAGCATAATTAGTTATAATTGTATGAATAACATACGTTATTAAAAAATGTGACTAAAAAATAGAATTTTTCATCAAGCAATAAGTATATGTTTTGCTTTCAAACTCCCTGTTTTCCCTCTAAAATAAATAAAACACAGCATTTTTTTTATTTCAAGCATAATTAGTTATAATTGTATGAATAAAATACGTAATTAAAAAAATAATATTATAGAATGATATCAGTTACATGCAAATAATCCATCAATCAGAGACACTTTTAAAAAGAGTTGGTATGCTGTGAAACTTGTTCACCGTAAAACTAATTTTTTTTTTTTTTACAGACATACACTTTTGTAATATAAGTCACACCCTTTAGTAATATAAGTCACACACTTCAGTTATCACTGCGACACTCTTTGCTATAATATAAGTCACACCCTTCACTTTTATGAGTAATACACTTTACAGTAAAAAGTCACACACTTTAGTAATATAAGTCACACTTTTTAACCAATTTTACCATAAAACTTGTTCACACTATACTTTACCTTTTAAAAATAATTTAAAATATAACTGTGTTATTTTTCGGTTATGAGTCATAGCCTACATGGATATGGGCCTAAGTCTGGGTTGAGGCCCATCTCAAATCTTACATAGGTTAATCGGTTACTATAGGCCCATGTAACATTATACCCCAATAAGTTCCATTATGCAACTCTAGCCTCTAGGACATAAAAATGTCACTTTATTGCTCCCTCATTCCCGGATTTAATGACACTTTTACCAAAAAGGTTCATCCCGAATTTATTGTCATATTTTTAAAAAAGAAAATAAAGTAACTACATCACTTTAAATTCTACCTTCAACACATCTAAAAATTATACATAATGTCGTTATTTTTCCCATACTAAAGTCAACTTATTCTCTTTTATTTATATCATATGTCATTACTTTACTATTTAACCATCACTAAAAAAAACTATTTATACTAATAAACAACTCTCTCATTAAATTTCGCGCAAATAGTACATGTGCCATGAAATTCACAAAAATTGTGCTCAATTATTTGGGCACAATTTTTTTTAAAAAATAAATAAAATAGATAAAGTAAATGGTATTGTAGGGTATTATGGGGTCCATTTATGAATAAAGTGAATTTTATGGGTAAAGTACAATGACAATATGAGTAATTAAGTGATGATTGGATGATGGGGATAAAGTGAGTGTGTCCATAAATAGAATGAACACACTTTTAATGGACGGACAAATAAGAAAAGCAAACACAATTTTAATGGACGGAAGGAGTATATAGTAAGAGCCCGATTATAATTCATTATTGATAATAAGGGATATGAAAAAGTATTCCTTAATTTTCACAATTTGTTATTATTGATTTAATTTCCCCTCGAGCCACTAAATGCACTATACATTCTACAATGTATTTTAAAATTTTACAATTTTAGAAAAACTTGCAATTTGCTATAGTAAATAATCCTAATACATATTTTGTAACACCCCGTCCCAAAATTAAATAAAAAAACTCCTTAAAATAAATATTTATGTGTGCTTTCTTTTCTAAATAAATTTAAGAGCGTATATACTTGCTAAGATTTTATTTTAGGGAATCGAACGAGTATTTGAGCAAGAACACTCCTAGTATTTAAGAACGAATTTATTAAACAAAGTCGTTACCATGAGTTAATATGATAAAAATATTATGAGAAAATAATATTTAATAAATTAAGATTTTCGGTATAAAACTTGAAAATCCACTGAATAATAAAAATGACGATGAGAAATCCGCCTTGTCTAACTAAATTAGAATTATTGAGAAATTTAAGAAAAATCGGATTTTTAAATAAAATAATTAAATAAATATTTTTCGTCTCGGAACGTGACGATTTAATCGCTAAAAGTTCTAAACAATTAATTCTAACGAAGCGGTGAATTTTAATTAACGAAACTGTGAACTTATAATACAGATATGAAGTGAGGTTAATACTGAGTAGTAATAAACATCGCGCTAATTAAATATCTTCTTAAGAAGGGCACCTAACCACAAATTAAAGATGTGGCCACAAATCATTAACTATTCAAATTAAGCTTAAAAGAAATGAGTTAAACAAAATTCCTCCCCTTCTTTCCCAACACCATCGGCCCCTCACTTCTTCTCCTATATATACACCCCACTTTCACCATCAATCATCTTCTCCAAAAAAAAATAACAAAGTGCCCAAACGCTGCCATTTTTTTTCCTCCACAATCCAAGCAAGGAGCTCACTTTCTCATTTCTCCTCCAAACCCATCGATCACCATCATCAAAGTTCATCATCATCATCGAGCTCATCATCTTCATGATCAAGCCAAAGCTCTTCCTCAATTCAAGTGTTCCTTTTGAGGTAATCTTGAAACTCATGAGAAGTAAGAATAACACCTCTCTTATTTCCTCTTATTTCTTCATCTTGCTTACTTTCCATCTCTTTTTCTTTAAATCAAAGCCAAGATCGTCTTCTCCAAGTAACTACGAGACTCCCCGACGTCCTACTTCTCTAAAAACGTCTAAGTTCTAGGCTTAATCAAGAAGAAATCAACAAGAGGTAATTTAACAAACCCGTTTCAAAGTTATGCTCGTTCATATGATCGGCGAAGAAATTGAGTACTTAAACGTGTTGGTATTTGCTAGATTAGGAATCATGCGTGATGCTTGAAGTGTAGACGTCATGCTCGTATTTTTAGTTTTAAAAAATTATACCGTTATGCTGCCGAAATTTACGCTCAAATGTGTCAAGTTGAAACGTCAAAACTGTTTCCGAGTGATTTTCGGCTACGCCGTCAAGTACCCTATAGTACTGGAATTTTATGTTTTAAAACACCCTTGTGCTATCTTATATGTGTAATATATGATCGTGATCTCGGTACTCAATTTTGGTGTCGTTACGCTGCTCATTTTTACGTTTAAACATTGTAGCTCAAAAACTGAAATTCTGGAAAAACTGCTACTCGAATTCACTAATTAATAACTTTGAAAATTCATATATCGAGTTCTATAAATCATTTCAAGATGAAACTAGCGGCAAGTTAAATTTCATCGAGTCTACTGTATTCGTATAAAATCTCGTATTTTTTCACTAGGTAGAATCGGAGTTATGATTTATTTCGAAAAGTGTGGTATGCTGGAAAAAATTCTGAAATTTTAGTGTGAGTGAGGTAATTTCAATCGTCTATAACTTTCTGATAAAAACGTCTTTTTAACTGAAACAAAAAGGGTCATATTCTCTACATATTGCAGTTTCTAAATATAAAAATTTGAGTCATTTCGATAATCGTGTAAAAAGTTATGTATGTGATAAAAGTAAGACAAAAACTGGGCGTTTTCTTTGAACAAGGAATGCGTTTCAAACCCCTGACTTTCATGACACTTTTAACTGACTTCCGCTCGTTATTTCCAAACGATTTTTCATGCCAATAAACTTCATATTACAATATTTAAAATCCCTAAAGTTTCACCTCGATCTGACTAACAAATCAACGGGAAACAGCTCACTAAAATGGAAGAAAATCATAGTTTTGGGACACTCACTTTCCGGAAAAATGTTAAAACTAAATACTTAAACTTTTATGAGGCTTGTCACTTAGTTTATGATTTTTGGTTAATTTTTAACTCCACAAAACCTTATGTGTTCCATTCTTCTTTGTGCCACGAAACTTAGAGTCCTTTAAAAATCTTTTCGAGAAATAATTTTAGGACTTTAATTAATAAACTCTAAATAGCCGTTTCTTGTAGAAAAATTCAATAAATATTCGAGTGGATAAAACCCTAAGAAAAGAGCTTAACGTGACTTACGAATAAAATTAATTCAATCAATAAATGACGTGAACCTGAATATATATTGTACTAGGTGAAGTGTTCTTCAAACAAATACTCGGACGATTACTACCACGCTCGAACTCTCCAAATCACATCCAAGTCTTGTAACTTTTCGTAAAGTTAACGAGGTGGGTGTCATTACTGTATTGCCTTGAATGTTATATGGACTGTTGGTGTATTTCGAACTGGACTAAACAAATATCAATCTATAACTAAGAACACAAGAAAATAATTAATAAAATGGATAAGTTTATGAATGATATGCTATGTATCTTACGAGATACATAAGATGCGATTTCACGAAGGAGGTGGGAAGATGTAAAAGGGGATTGCACGTGGTAGCTATTACCAGTGTCCCACATGATAATTATCATGCGATGTAGGCTGGAAGCGACAAGGGGATTGCATGTGATCGGAGCGACCAGTGTCCCAAAATGAATCCAAATGATCTAAATGAAATGTTATATGATCAAATGATCATGATGGATGTTATCTTATGAATATCATCGATGTTTAAGAAATTAAGCTACTAATAAGATTACCATAAGACACCAAACTACTTAACGAGTTTTATACGATGACTTCAAAGCAACCCTCCAAAAAATCATCTACGCAAAAGCATATGAATAATCTCTTAATAAAATACCAAGATAATTATATTTCGTCAGCATCGCCACTCAGATAACAAAGGTGTAAAGGATGCCCATATGTGAGAACTAGCTCACCCCCCCCCCCCCTTTTTTTAATACCATTTCAGGTTTTGACTTCGAGAGGCCGGAGCAACAGCAGGGATGACACAGAGTTTCCCAAGCTTTAATAAATTTGATGCATATTTATAGATATATTTACACTCATATCAAACCTCTCTAAAATAAATGTTTCACTCTTATGTTGAGTGAATTTATTCATATGCCGAGCAACAAACTCTTTAAAAGTTGCTCGATGATTTAAAATGTATGTTACCTTATTAATGACTGATTTTACTATAATGTCATAATATGATTTTAAATAAAACGGGCCCACACATTTTCACATTTCATAAATCATTATTAACTGTGCAAACTTATATCTTTTACTCGATGTATTACTTTATAAATTTTTTTTTTTTTAATTCGGGTTTTTGGTTACTAAGTGACAACTCGAATCTAGAGTATTAAAACGATAAAAGCTTCATTTCGGATTCAGGGCGTTACATATTTCCTTGTTTCCCCAAGCAACAAAACAATTCTTAATTGGAGTAGTTGAGTTGGATACTCTTCTAAATGAAAAATATGGTACATTATAATATAAAAAGCACTTGTAAAAGTACATAGGGGCATGGGATTGTTTTGTTGAACTGGATATATGTGACGTTGAGGAGTATGGGTCGACGGCCATATTCATTGTGAATCAATCTCTATCTCGTGATCGTTAGCTAGCTAGATTATAAAATTTATTTAATTAGTTATTATATGTATATATATATTATAGAGCACGTCTCTTCTGCATTAAGTGCATCATGCAACTTAAAAATATTTTTTAAAAGTACAATTTATTTTTACTGAAACATGTAAATTGTAACGAAAAAATGCTTAGGTGTTTTAATGCATATATACATTTTAGTGCTATAATTTTTAGTTAATGATTTTGAGCTTTTAGGGTTTTTATATTCCAATTAACTTGTTCACTCAAGATTTTAAGTTTATAAGATATTTAAATTGAGTTTGACCAAACGGCCCCTAAATCTTGCGGGATCGGCCTACTACCGTGGATGTTACTTTTTTAATATAAAGGTTAGCACTTTCATGCATTAAAAGTGTGTAAAATGTAATTTTAAGGTAAAAATTTGAAAGATGAAAGGCTGATTTCTATTGAAGAGTAAATGTCTGTCCCACACTCGCACAAATCATGCCATGTGAAACTTGTCCATATTATAAAATTAATATTATTATATTTATAAATTAATATTAATATTTTTATAAATTAATATATATATGGCATTAAATGTTATGACATTAATTTATAAATATAATGATATCAGTTGATAAGCGTTATAATATTAATTTATAAATATAATGATATAAATTTTATACTATGAACAAATTTCAAAGGAAATCTATCGATCATCTTATTAGAGTAATGTATATTCCTCCCATTAGATCGTGCATATATAGGTCACACAACTCATACACTACCTACGCAGTGATTCCATGTGCGACTCTTTTTAGTAAGAATAAATATGTCATAAAAATACAATTTTTTTTTTCATCTAAGATAGAGAAAAAAGAATTTGTCCCTAATATTATTATAGAAAGACCAATTAATGATTTAATTATTTCTCTCATGAGAGAGTCTCAAGCTCATTATTTTGAACCCCTCACGCTATCTCCATTACCAGAAAGCTTAATTAAATTATTTGAAATACGTTGGTGTGATCATATATACGAATGTGAAATGATAACATCAATATGGGCTCCAAAAATTTGAGATACCAACATGAGCATTAATTAATTTATCACAATATTATAAAAAATATCACTAATTATTTTATACACATTTTCAGAGGATCTCAATTTTTAAAATCAAAAGATAAATGTATAATTACGTATATATTTTGATTTTGAAAAATTAAATCAATATGATTGTAAATTATTCATTACTTTACTATTATTTATATACAAAAGAAAAAGTCCAGAAGAGAGAGAGGACTTTTTATACCGTAATTTTTTTACGTATTATCGAACCTTCGTGCCATACAATACATCGATTGGAGTATTTATTCTTCTTTTGTTAAATGGAAGTAAACTCTACTATCTATAAACCCGTTAATTTATCACAATATTATAAAAAATATCACTAATTATTTTATACACATTTTTCATCCCTCTCAATTTTTAAAATTAAAGTACCCTTCACTTTTCATGAAAAGTGGTCAATAACCTCTAATCAGTTTGCTATTTTTCAACCACGCACGCTAATTTAATTTTTTTTTTTCCTCTTAAGTTTATCAATTTAAATTTTTTTTTTTTTTTTTTTTTTTCAAGTTTTAATTTTTTTTTCTCTTACGCTTATCAATATTCATTATATGATGCATGCATGATAAATAGGAGTATTGTACACATGGCACGCAGTAGTTAAAAAAAATACTGTTTGAAAATATAGGAAAACTGAAGTAATTAATAGTATCACTACTACACATTTTAGCTTGGACAACTCTACTTGAACAACCCTTTTAGAAAGAACTCTCCAAAAACGACCTTGGAGAGCGATTTTTTATAAAAAAAATAAATAAATTAAAAAGTGGTTAAAAACCGCTCTCCAAGAGAGAGTGGTTCAGAACCGCTCTGCAAGTCTCTTGGAATGCGGTTAAAAACCACTCAGCAAGAGAGGACATTTGAATGCGGTTCAAAACCGCTCTGCAAGAAAGAGAGCGGTTCGGTAACCCTATATCCAGACGCGCCCCCATCTCGCTCTCACATTTCATCTTCGTCCAAATATTCCTCCTCCCCATATCGATCACTCCCTTATCCATTTTTTCCGGCGAACGGCCTTCGCCACCACTTTGCATTGCCGCCACGCGTCGCCCTCCTCCTCCCCTACCGGCTTGCATCACCCTCCACCTCCCCTACCGCGTCGTACGTGCGTCGCCCTCCACCTCCTCCTTCTCTCTACCGCGCCGTCGCCTCCTCCTCCTCCTCACTACCGCCGCCGCCCACCCTCCTCCTCCTCCTCCCCTACCGCCGTGCCGCCTTCCTCTATATATAGGTAATTTATTTATTTTATTTAATATTTTATATATGTATGTATGTGTATATATATATATGTGTATATATATATTTATATATATCTATATATGTTAGATATATATATATATATATATATATATATAGTGTTAGATTAATTAATTGGTTAATTGGCTTGGTTTTAATTGTTGTTTGTTTGAATATTAGATTGTTTAATTTAGTTTAATTGTTGTTATATGTTAGGATTATTAATTGTTGTTTGATTAGATTGTGGTTAATTGGTTGTCAATTTGTGTGTTGTTTCACTCAAAAGTATTAGTTGTTTCATTTAAAGGTATTAGTTGTTTCATTTAAAAGTATTAGGTGTTTCATTAAAAGGTAATATTAGTTGTTTCATAAAAAAAGTATTAGGTGTTTCATTCATAGTTATTAGTTATTTCATTCAAGGTATTAGTTGTTTCATAATAAGGTATTAGGTGTTTATTCAAAGGTATTAGTTGTTTCATTAATAAAAAAGTATTAGGTGTTTCATTCAAAGGTATTAGTTATTTTATTAAAAGGTATTAGTAGTTTCATAATAAGACATTAGGTGTTCCATTCAAAGGTATTAGTTGTTTCTTTAAAAAGTATTAGACGTTTGATTCAAAGGTATTAGTTGTTTCATTCAAAAGTATTGTTGTTAGTGTGTGATTAATGTTGGTTTAATTATATTGTTGTTAGTAGCTTGGATTAATTGTTGTTAGTACGTGGCTTGAATTAATTTTTGTGTGTTTCTTTAATTAGATGATTAATGATGGTACATTAGAATACCATTAGAAAATTAAAATAAATGTAGATTAAGTATAGTTAGGTATGCTTTTAGGTTTAATACTTTAAGATACATTGTCTTGAGAAACAGTCTTCATATTGTCTTTCCTATAGGCATCTGTAGTCATCTGTAGCTAGTTCTATATGGATCGAAAGTGGGTTCGAGCAGATCGATTATCAGATGAGTATAGGAATGGGGCGGAAGAGTTTTGTAATCATGCAATTAGACACTGCACCGACCATCGGTACATTTCATGTCCTTGTTGGAAATGTATGAAGGGAAAACTGTTAGTGGTCGAGAAAATTTGTTCGTCCACTTGATGATTAACAGTATTGATAAAGCATATACCGTTTGGACATCTCATGGTGAGACAAGAGATAGATGTAGCTCAAGCAACCTAGGAACTGACTTTAGGTTTGAAGATACAGTGGATGCGGATATTTTCGATGATGTACCGACTGTTGATACATCGAGTGGGGATGACGGTGATCTGCGAGATCACCCTTATATGTCAGAGAAGTTAAGGGTTGCTGCTGGATTACCACTGTGGCCCGGGTGTGAGGAGGCAACAAAACTGTTAGCTGTGTTGATATTGTTCAACCTAAAAGTAGCTCACCAGTTGTCCGATATGTGCTTCACAAGTATGATGGAAGCAGTTAGTGGTTTATTGACTGATGGAAATGTACTGCCTACGAGAGCATATGATGTTAAACAAATGCTCAAGTCCATCGGATTAACACATCAGAAAATTCATGCTTGTCCACTTGATTGTATCTTATTTCGAAAGGAATATGCAGAACTCGATGAATGTCCCAAGTGTAGGGAGAAGAGATATAAGAAAAATAAATCTCCCGCGAAAGTGATGTGGTACTTTCCGATAATACCAAGATTCAGGAGAATGTATAGTAGCGTTGTGGATGCTAGAAATTTAACTTGGCATCATGATGATAAGATCAAAGATGGAATGCTAAGACACCCTGCTGATTTAACCCAGTGGAAGACATTCGATGTCAGACATCCAGAATTTGGCAACGAGCCACGACACTTGCATCTTGCACCCTCAACTGACGGAATGAATCTATTTGGTATCCAAAGTACCAACCACAGTACATGGCCAGTGATATTGTTAGTTTATAATCTTTCACCCGAGTTGTGCATGAAACGCACTTACATGATGTTGTCTATGTTGATATCAGGACCCAAACAACCTGGTAACGACATAGATGTATATCTGGCTCCTTTGATAGAGGAATTGAAGCTCCTGTGGGATGAGGGTGTCGATGTGTACGATGCTTGTAGAAAGGAGAATTTCAAGTTGAAGGCCATGTTGTTTGGAACTATCAATGACTTTCCCGCTTACGGAAATCTATCTGGATATAGTGTGAAGGGGGCCGATGCATGTCCTTGTTGTACCAAGAAGACACATCACATTCGCTTGAGTCATTGTAGGAAGACCGTGTATATGGGACATAGGAGGTGGTTGGACTCAACATATAAGTACAGAACAATGGACGATGTATTCGATGGCACAATCGAGACAGGTGAAGCACCACTTTTATTGTCAGGTTCGGATGTATTGAATGAGATGAAGAATATCGACACACAGTACGGAAAGAGCTTCGCAAAGAGTGTCCCCACTAGCGGGGTGGAAGAAGGAATCAATTTTCTTTCAATTGCCCTATTGGAAAGAGTTGTATGTTAGACACTTCATTGATCTAATGCACGTTGAGAAGAACGTTTGTGCCATCTTGCTCAATACTCTCCTAGTTGATAAGAAGTCCAAGGATGGTTACAATGCAAGAATGGATATGATTGATATGGGAATAAGAGCAAAATTAAAACATGTGCCTAGAGAAAGGGGTCAACCGTTCTTACCTCCTACTGCACACACCTTGTCCAAGAATGAGAGAAAAGTGTTACTACAGACTCTAAAGGATGTGAAAGTTCCAGAGGGTTATTCGTCCAACCTACAGAGACTTGTATCATATGATGGCGTGAGACTGATGAATTTGAAATCGCATGACTATCATGTCATCATGGAGACTTTCTTGCCCATTGCAATACGTTCTATCTTGCCTAAAAATGTGTGCATAACCATAACAAAGTTATGTTGGTTCTTCAGGCAATGAGTGGCAAGGTCATAGATCCTAGAAAATTGCTTGATTTTCAAAGACAGATTGTGGGGACGCTCTGTGAGCTTGAGATGTATTTCCCTCCATCATTTTTTGATATAATAGTTCACCTAATTGTTCATTTGGTACACGAGACAAGGATGTGTGGTCCTGCTCGTATGCAATGGATGTATGGTGTAGAGAGATATATGAAAGTGCTAAAAGGATATGTGATGAATATGTCAAGGCCGGAGGGATGCATTGCAGAACTCTATTTAGTAGAAGAAGCAGTCGAGTACTGGTCTGAATTCATTCCGAATATCGATGCAATTGGACTTCCAATTACTCGGTACACCAATAAGATGGATGGTAAAGACATTACCGGTGGTCAATCTGTAAGTGTTAGTATGGAGGAACTAACACAGATGCACTTGTGCGTACTTCACAACACGATCGACGTGCTTCCTTTTATTGACCTGCACATGCAAGCACTTGTTGAGACATTCCCCACCAGAGATAGATCATGGATTGAAGTTGAGCACAATCGCACGTTTGTTGACTGGTTCAATGGTTATGTAGCAAATATGTTATCACGGGATAAAGAATCAGTGAATGAAAGAGTTAAGTGGTTATCCAGAATGCCTGATAGACATGTGTATTCGTATAAGTATTATCTTATTAACGGATAAACATTTTATACCAGAGATCATGATGCCACAAGTACAATGCAGAATAGTGGGGTGTCCATTACTCCAACTGCAGGGGATCAATCGAATACTATTTACTTTGGACAGATTGTCAACATTTGGGAACTCGACTATGTTGTTCACCGACAACACAATCTTCGAGTACAGTTGGGTGAGGATCCCTAATGGGGTGGGTCCAAGTTGAAAGATCTGGGTTCGTACGCGTTGATTTGAAGAATGTGGGATACAGAGATGACCCTTACATAATGGCCAGTCAAGCTCAACAAATTTCCTATATCCCCGACCTAGTTATAAGAAATGGTCCATCGTGGTTCTGTCAAACAAATTTAACAGTAGTTACCAGATTAGCGATGAAGATGTTGACACAATCGATGATCCTTTTCAGAACTTCACTCATTCTGTACCCTCTTTCGATGATCTAGCAAATCCACGCCCGTACCAGAGAATAATTATCGATGAGGATGAATATGACAATCCGGATCTTGTTAACATTTATGGTCATGAACGATAAAAGTCAACCAAAAAACGAAAAAGAAAAACAAGTGCTAAAAAGAAATGTACGACTTTATTGAATGTTGTTTCTTTTGCTTTATTGAATGTTATTTCTTCTGCTTCCTTAAATATTGTTTGTTTTTTATTTATTAAATGTTGTTTCTTCTGCTTTACAGGATCATGTCTTATCTGCCACATCCCGGAGATGATGGGATGATGATGGAGTACATTTAGGAGATCATGGTGGAGATTATGATGGAGATCATGGTGTTGATGATCGACATCATACTGATGACTTGAGACAGAGTGACACTTCTGCTCCTACCACTAGTAGCTCTGGGGATAAGCGCAGTAGAGGTATAGTCACGATGGCTTCTATTAAGAGGGCTCGTAGCAAGGGGAAACAAGTGCAGGTAATTTTATTACAATTGAACAGTTGAAATTGTAATTATATTGATTGATCATTGAATCTAATTAAATAATATGTTATTGCAGTTATCATTCAATGAGTATGGGTAGACAATCGGTAAACAGAGTGAGACGTTGTCTTTCTACCTTGGAGCTGCAGTCAGGCGTATAATCCCTATTGTGCTGCCATCCAAGGACTGGTGTAGCGAAAAACAGACTTCTTTGAAGGAAAGATTGTGGGATGAACTTTTGGTATGTTAATTATATATATGCTTATTGAAAGTTGTTGTATGATTACTAAATTTACTACATTGTTATGTTATATGCGTACAAAATACATTTCTCGGCCTTGATTATTCAAAGAAGAAGCAAATATTGTCGCAAGCTGGAGTATTGGCCAAGAATTTTTGGGCTTGGCTGAGAAGTCAAGCACGAGATCCGGATACTGGTCGTTACTCGGCTAGTCCGCCTGAGGCGTATCAGAATTATCCTGCGGTGGCCCCATACTGGGAGGAGTTTGTGCGACGATCTATGGATGATGAGTTCCAGGTATAATTGATCAATATCATTTAATGCCCTATGCTTTTCAGTGTTTATCGTATTTCTATTACACTGTAGTCACGAAGTGAGAAAAATCGCAAACAAGCCAAGTCAATGGAGGTGCGATATCGTGGATCGAACAAAGGTTATGCACGCATAAGAGAAAATCTGGTGAGATCAAAATCCTAACATTTAATTTTGTTTATATATTCACTTTTAATATATCTAATAAGGGGACAAGTTAGTGACTATCGTAGAAAGAAGAAAAAAAGAAAGCTGGAGAGAGTGAGCCTGTTGTTACCCGTTTCGAGTTATTTCAAACTACTAGAAAGACTTGATTCGGGGATATTCCCGATTCCAGTGCATAGCGTATCATCGAAGAAGGGGTAAGCTGTCCATTAATTTGTCTTTGAATTACAAACTATTATTTCTAAACAAATGATTAAATAATAATCTTTTGTAATTCAGGAGCGTATGTCTCAGACCATGACGCCCGAAGACATTCGCTTTGTCGGTCCCGATGATCTACTTGGACAGGCTATAGGTCGTTAGGAGCATCCCGGCCGCTTACGGAGTGTTGGATATGGCGTGACGAAGTCATCATTGACCATGTTACCTGCTTTTCAAGCCATGAATCAGCATGTGGGTATACTTACGGAACAGGTTACCCAGATGGCTAAAGAGTTGGAACAGATGAGGTCCGAGAGACGGTCGCATCACGGAATGTCTTCGAGTGGAGCAAGCTGTGAAAATACTGTCGTTGATGCTATGTTTTCGGCTAATGCTAGGGCAGATTTTATTGAGGCACTTCAAAACGACGTCCCGCAGGCATCAGATGTGTCTCACATTTATTTTAATTAAAGACTAGTATATATATTAAAATTTTCTAACTAAATATCTTATTCGAACAGTCACCGACCTTATGCTACCTTAATTTGGAGGATCCTACTCGGTTGGTGGCTATAGGAATGTTGCTCAATAACTATGATGGAGTTATTCATGGTAGTCCCATCACTCCTAGTTTCGTGAGGGTCACGCTCGATGTACCCATAATCGAAGAAGAGGATTCACTGGTGCCTAAACCAATTGATGATGTTGTCACAGTCGAAACAGCAGTCGGGCACTTCATCGAATGGCCGACCAACTTGGTATCTCTCACCATGAAGGTAAATTTAATATATGTTATTAAAGTTCATTATCTTATTTATCGTTCTAAATAATGTTGCAAATTGATTGTAGAAACTGCCGACACCACAAAAGCCTAAACCGAAATCAAAGGATGTCACAGCCAGTCAGAGGGAGATAACGAGGGACTCCACTATTGGTGATTGCAGACTTGGTTATCCCTTGTCTGGAGACTTAGATCACGACTACACCGTACAGAATACGGTGCAAGTGATAGTGGAGTCCTCTGATTTCAATATGATCACAGTTCCTATGAATGCTTACTTTCATCAGAATTCTATTGATGAATACATCGCTCGGGAGCATGTGATTGAAGTCGTGAACGACCAGTGGTTGAGTGCAACGAACATAGCCTTTTACCTCAGGTATGTGTTTACTAATTAATTCTCAGTATTTACTTTCTATATAGTTTAATTTTCAAATTAAATATATGTTGGTTAAAGATATTTGGGTGAGTTATATCTCTCCAGAGATCCTCGAGCATGTGGAATGTATTCCTTCATCTCCCCCCAAGTGTCTTGCTTAATGGGTGATAGGGCACAGACCATGGAGTGGTTAGTTTCTCATATGCTGAGTTATACTGACAGAGATCATCTCATTTTTTGGCCAACAAATGTGGGGTGAGTACAATAAACATTTCGTTAAAATTTATATTCATAATATATATGATATTTGCTGCACATATGCTAAATTTACAGTTAATTTTAATATTCTTAATATAATATAGGAATCATTAGGTGCTGGTCGCCATAAATATGATCACATTAAGTGTGTATTTTATGGATCCAGCTGCAAATGGGTTGGCTTCAAATCGACCTGATCTCACTTCGTACATGGAAGCGTAAGTTCATTTTTAATATTATAATATAGTGATTTGTTTTACTTATTAAAATTATGCATATTTAATCTAACTTTATTTTTTAATTCTAATAATAATAGTATGATGACGATGTATCAGAGTCGCCTTCCTAATCAAGGCTCAAGAGCTATTTTCAATAAAGTGAGCTGGAATAATGTTAAGGTAAATTTAATTTATTAAGTTATTAAATTAATATAAAATAATTATAATTGAGGTACCAAGGCAACGAGATAGTGATCACTGTGGACATTTTGTGTGCTGTTATATTGAAGATATAATATGCGCTTCTCAAACGGCGGTTCCTATCAACGTAAGTCAATTTATCAATTTATTTAAATTATTATTAATTGAATAAAAATTCATACCATATAGCTAACTATATTGATTAATTGATCGTTGTTTGCAGTTTGTCTATGATCGTCCGGTCAAGTCTTACTCCAAACAAAGAATGAACAAATGGAAAATGGATTGGACAGGGTACCTTTACAATCGATTCTTGTATAATTATAGATAGAGTGGGATAACTTTTAGTAGCATATTACTTATATATATTTGTATTGATATACTTCATGCATGTTTTAATTTGTTGTATTGGACGGATATTTATTTCATGATGTGTATGTTGGGGTTATACTGGAAAGTATGTTTTTACTTTGTATAACCAAACTGAATTTCTGTCTTATTTACTTAAATAAATTATTTATCACTGATACTTTAAATATCATTGAATGTTACATATATTTATTGCATAACTGTTCAATAAATAGTACGTGTTACATTGTAGTTAATTTAGTGATACCAGATCACGGAAGATTAAATTAACAGTCCCTTGTAACTAAAAGTACGTTGTTCACGACCTAGATGGAAATGAACAATCCATCGTGAAAGGTTGAAGTGTAAGGCTCAGATTGGCTTGTCTTGACCAAGAGATTACACTAGTGCATGACTGATGCACTGAATAGGACCTACAGGAGGAAAAATTCTTCAACACTGAATTAGGAAGAATTAGACCTCAGTGGTTCGTTATTTCTTAATCTTCGTCCCTTAAATAGGATCGTGTGTGGCTAGTAATTATTGCTTTGACTTATGACGGGTAGAGAATCAATGAGATTCAATACTTTATATCTTGGGCAATATTATTGGTCACATGCGATTGCTAAGATTTAATACGAAGAATTGTGTGCAAGTACGCTTGTTCGATTTGCCCCCTTGGGAGGTTCATAAGATTTATCATACCAAATCTTGCAAGTGGAATTAGTTTCCGGTATGGATAATAATGTTGAACCGTTCCTTGACCAAGGACAAAAGATATTAATTAAAGGAAAGTTGTTTCAGTGACTTGAATTAATTAATGGGATGGATAATCTTAAACACGGGAAATAATAACTGGGAGCCATATTAACAGTAATATGGGTTAATATGGATAGTGCAATATTAATTATGTAGTGAGATTAATTAATATTTATGGGCTTGAATAATATTGTGGCTCAATATTAGATATTCAAAGTCCATTAGAAGGTCCAATCTTAATTCTCCTAAAGGCCCCTCAAGTAGCCCAAGCATAATGTCCAATAACTGAAAAAAATGTTTAAAATAAAATAAATTATGGTTGCTTATTTTTTCCAATTTTTTGAAAAATACAAATAAAAGAGGGAGAAAGATTTTCTTTGAATTTTGTTATGGAATGAGGATAATTATTCTTGGAATACAAGATTATCTCATTAAATTCAAGAAATCTCCCACTTGGCTATTTGTTGAGAAATTTCGAAAATTATGAGAAATAAAGGGAAAGAAAGATTTTCTTGAAAATATATTATGGAAGATATGTATTCTTGGAATACAAGTATATCTCATAAATTCAAGAAGATCCAAATCTTGGAATCTTTATCCTAAAATTTCGAAAATACCATAACAATAAGAGAGTGGAATTTTTATGGAAAATTTTAATTAAGGAAAAGAATATATGGGATATATATTCAAGATTTCTTGGAGATCAAAAAAGAGACTTTCTCTCCCTTTTTTCCTAGCAAAAAATCGGTCACCACCCTCTTATAAATAGAGGATGATTTTTTCATCCCCAAGTGCAATTCTATGTGTTGAAAAAAATTAGAAATCCACAAAGGTGGTGCAACATAATTTTATTTTTCCTTTTGTTAAATTGTTCGCGAGTTCCTACCACCGGATTGTTGAACAAGGATAACGGAATACTTGAGAAGGTCTTTTGGTGTGTTCGTGTGAACGGGATCCATCTTCTCAACGGTTGTCACTCCGAGAGGTTAGTTCACGTAAACCCGTAGCAATTCCGCATGCGTAGGATTTATGTGAACTGTTTATATGCATGATTTTTTATTGTTGAATTATTATTTGAATTAATATAGGATTAATTCATGCTAGTAATAATTGTTAGAATTAAATTTGTATTTAAATATTCATCACAAATAGATCCGGGCAATTAATTCCCCAACAGTGTATGCGTTTATTAATTTATTTGATGTTTTGGTATTAATTGGACGTACGTATATATGTTATCGTGTGGTATAAAATTTGGTTTTTAGTTTTGGTTTTGGTTTTGGTTTTATATAAATAAGATTTTAAAAATATAAATTAAAATTAAAATATATATATATATATATTGGACAACGGTGTTTAACCGTTGTCCAAGTGTATTATATATATATATATATATATATATATATATATATATAAAAGGGGTAAGAGATCGGTTTGTAACCGTTGTCCAAGTGAAAATTCTTGGACAACGATTACAAACCGCTGTCTAAGTGTTTAACTTGCAATGCGGTTAAAAATCGCTGTCTTAGTGCAATATCTTGGACAACAGTTTTTTATCAGTTGTCCAAACTTGGACAGATGTTACTTGGAGAACTGTTATAACCGCTCTCCAATGTCATTTTTAACAGCTCTCCAACCCAAATCTGTATTAGTGAAATTATATTAATATTAATAAATTGATTTATTAATATTACTGAAATTATATACAAAAGAATTATTTTCACATTTCTCTACAAATTCGGACTTTTAGATGAAACGTAATTCTTTCATGTTATCAGAACCTTCAGGCTCGCGCTCACATCGTTGACAACACAACTCTACCCATATTATATTCTTCTTTTGTCTCACAATAATAATCCCCTACCATAAATGGAAGTAAACTCTACTATCTATAATTTTATCCCCACTTTAGTTAATTTATCACAATATTATAAAAAAATATCACTAATTATTTTATACACATTTTTCATCCCTCTCAATTTTCAAAATTAAAGTACCCTTCACTTTTCATGAAAAAAAAATCAATATGACCTACTATTCATTACTTTACTCTTATTTCTTAATTAAAAAGTCCAGAAGAGAGAGATGAAATTTATACCGAGATGGAGGGAGTATTTGTTGGGTCTTCTCTTCCTCAACCTGGCTCGTAAAGTGATAAGTGGTAACCTCAACCAGTTTGCATTTTCAACCACGCACGCTAATTTTTTTTTTTTTCTCTCAAGTTTATCAATTTAAATTTTTTTACAATTTACTTTTTTTTCTCTTACGTTTATCAATATTCATTATATGATGCATGCATGATAAATAGGAGTATTGTACACATGGCACGCAGTAGTTAAAAAAAATACTGTTTGAAAATATAGGAAAACTGAAGTAATTAATAGTATGTTTTTTTTTAAAAGTAAAGATGAAATTCATTCATAGAGTACAAGGGGTACTCTAATCCCATAACAACAAAGCTCTCACCAGTGCCTAATGTACTTACAATTTTTCCGGTATACAATCTAACGGGAATGATTTCCAAAACGGTCGATCAATTCATCCAAAATGTAGTCACTCTAAAAAGATGATATTGTTATACTTATATATAATTAACGTGTGAGATAACCAACCTTACGACACGTAGTGACGAAACCCATGCACCATCCCCAAGGATTAATTCCAAGAAATACACGTAAATTCAGAAAATAGTAACTTCAATTTCAAACTAGAATTATTTTTAACCAAAAGGTCAAAAATTACCCAATTAATTTAAGGCGAAGGCGACACTCAAATTAATTGGGACATCTTTTACCATTAGCGATCCAACAAAATGTCGCATGCATGCATGGTAATTAGGCAGATACGTAGATTGACACGATATTAGGCGGGTTACCAACGTTGTACATCTATATCTATATATAGGAATAGGTTCCAACTTATAATAATACAATCATAACAATATGGCTTTTCAACATGTTATTACATGGCTTCTTATCATCATCGTTTCTTGCATTTATGGTGCAATTTCCGAGTCGAGCTCTTCGAACATTAATTACAAAGATGCCTTAACCAAAGGCATTTTGTTCTTTGAAGGACAATGATCCGGGAAATTGCCCGCAACCCAAAGAGTCAACTGGAGAGGAGATTCTGCACTAGATGATGGCAATCTTGACAAGGTATATATATTTCAAAAGATAATAATTAGTTTTCACTAACTAATACCTTCCATTATAGTTAGTGATACCTTTCACTTAGTATAAAGTAGGAGCGGACTTCCTCGCTATTCATTTTATCGCGTTGTGTTCAATCAGTAACAAACTCTGGCTTCTTCAAGCTTTCCTGTAAATGTTCATTTCAGTACAAGATGAATTTGTTTATCAAATTCTACATATTTAATATAGACAAAAACTCATATGAGACGGTCTCATGCATGAGAAGGGGTACAACTTAGCTCAAATCACACCCACTTCTTCCAAAGTGTTAAAGCGTCAATGCCCAACTTATGTCCGTTTCACCGTGAGACCGTCTCATGCAAGTGTGCCTCATTTATATAATCCAGCTTCAGCAAATTCTTGTATACACCAGTTCATCAAATTTACTTTTTTTTAACAGTATTAGTTGTTTCAATTGAACAATACCAGTTTATTTCACTGAACAGTATTAGTTAGCATTAGTGGTTTTCACTGAAGAGTGTCAGTTGGTTCTATTGAACATTATTAGTAGTACATTGCAACTGGTGCATGCAAGTATTACTCAGTTTTTTTACGATGAACCTAATTTTGGCAAGAAAATTATCATGTTCTATTATATTATATATATATACATTTCATTATATATCTGGAACTTTTTTTTAAAGTGTACTTGGTTGAATTTGCTATGAACGGAACATTTTATTTTCAATAGACAATTAGTAAATTAACTAAACATAAGTGATGATGTGTTAATTATTTGCAGGAGTAGTTTAACATGAAAATAGTGTTCATTAATTAAGCAAGTTTTGTCAGGGTGTGATTAATTAATTATGTTTAAGCAGGTGAATTTGAGGGGAGGGTACTATGATGCAGGAGATAATGTGAAGTTTGGGTGGCCAATGGCGTTTTCAGTGACCTTGTTGAGTTGGGCTGCCACTGAGTTCGAAAATGAGTTTGACTCGGTCGATGAACTCGGCAACCTTCAAACTGCAATCAGATGGGGAGCGGATTTCCTACCCCGAGCTCACACTTCTTCTACCACACTCTACACTCAGGTAATAATTATTTACCACTTTTATTTTGCACTCTTCAAAATATAATAAAATACCAATGATGATACAAATTTCAGTAATTAAATAATTCAAAGTACTGTGAGTTATGTATTATAGGATGGAATTGGGCCCTTGAAAATTATTGCATGACATAACACAACAATTACTGGGCTCATTAAAGCCCAATATGTAATCAGTAAAATAACGGCCCAACTCATTTCTTTTATCTCTCACATAATAAAGAAATGGAAATTTTGCTATTTCCACCGTCAAGGAATTAATTGAATACAATATAAGACCATAATTTCAATTATTTGTATATGTAATTTTTTCATAAATTATTCTAAAATTTATTAAGTAAATTGTAGGTAGTTCTCACTTTATAAGGACCGAATTATTTATGTAGGAAAATTTTATAGCCATTTGATAATTTCCGTAAATAATTCTCATTTTCTTATAATATAATTAATATTTTAATTTAGACAAAACCTTGTATAAGACGGTTTCACATATGAGAGAATACAAACTAGCACAAATCAACATTTGTCCCACCCTTCTAAAATATTAAAATGTCACGTCCAAATTAATTACGTTCGATCTAATCATGGGACCTTTTATTTTTTATCTATATTATTTATTATATGAATACTAAAAATAGGTAGGCGATGGCGATAAGGACCACGCATGCTGGGAGCGTCCGGAAGCACTCCACCCATTTAAATTGGACACGCCGCGAAGGAAATTTAAAAGATCACCGCCACTTCCCCGGAACCGAGGCGGCGGACCACGCATCTTTGGGGGGCGGCGGAAGGCGAACACTTTACAAGATCACCGCCCTTGCGGCGGCGTCCATTGTTTTCAGAGACGCTGATTCCAACTATTCCACCACCCTCTTGCAACACTCAAAAACAGTAACAATATACATATATATAAATCATTTTGGAACAACATTTTGCAATAAGTAAATTTTATATTCTCTAATTACTGATTATATATAATTTAATTTGTGTGTGTCCAGTTGTTTGAGTTTGCAGATAAATATATAGCATCTTATCAGGGATCTTGCCCATTCTACTGCTCCTACTCCGGTTATCAGGTACTCCCTCCCACCCACTTTATTTGTCTTTTTTAGAGATTTTTTTTTAAATAATTATTATTTTGTATTAATTTAAAAGAATTAAATGTCATATTCCAATGTTATCTTTCTAGTATACATTAGTGATGAAATAAATAAATAAAGGATAAAATAGCCGCATTACAAGTTATTTAGTAAAGAATAGGTATCCGGTGAAATTTGTTCATAGTATGAATTAGTTTATATCATTATATATACTTGATCAATTAATATCATTACACTTATAAATTGACACTACAATATTAAATGATATAGGTATTAGTTTATAAAAATAATAGTATAAATTTATAAATGTAATAATATGAGTTTCATTATGAACTAGTGTTTGTGTTTAATAAAAGGATTTATGTTAAATATTTTTAACCGACAAATAAAATACGTAGGATTGTATAACTCAATTAAGCATGAAAGTTGGCACACCCATGTGAAAGCATGAAAATTTTGACTTCTAAAGGTTTAACAAAATCAAAACTAATTTTAAACGAGTTTAATTGACGGTCGACTGTGTTAATTTTTTCAATAAAAGTTTAATTTCACTATAGCTATACACGCAATGCCGTACAAGTATAAACAAGATTAGCAGCATTGCCTGTTAATTTGTTTGATCTATAAAGGTCAATTATATATTTTTCAAAGAGGGACTTTCTATCTTTCATAAACTTCTTTGAAAAAAGTAAGGACTTGCGTTAATTGATGATTATGGCTTAATATGTAGTCGACGGTGTTAATATTTTTTATTTAAAATTACAATTAAGTCCAATAATTTATTTTTTAAATAGTTCAATTGAGGTCAAATTCCAGCTGGGTTTAATTGGAATTTTGCACGTGAAAGTTTTAAATTCAATGTTTTGGATAGACACAAAAAAATAAGCATGAATCTTTTAAGAAAAATGTGGCAAGGTAATTGCAATTAGGGACGGGAATAGGTGAGACCACTCGAAAATGGCCTACATCACGATTTATTAAAGGCTGATTTGGCTCGGCCTCGACGTTGAATAAATTAAATAGGCTAGACTCGAATTTTAAAAAAAAAAATTTGATTAAATAGGCCAGATTAAAAAAAAAATTGCTAAGTAAACGAGCCAGAATATTTAACACTTTTTATATAAAAATATTATTAATCTACATAAAATACAACTTGTACGTCATTTCTATTCTATTGAATAAATTATTATACATTCAATTATAAGGTCGTCCGATGCCTATAACTAAAAGTTTCAACAATAATTCTGTAATAGAATGTACTCCTATCATTTATGCATACTAATAAAATATTGTATAATAAATTAGTTGTTATTAAATAAAAAATAAAATTAAAAAACAGTTAATAGATAGATCTTCAAAAGGCTTTTAGACTGACACACGTACATTTATTAAAAAATGTCAAACTAAATCTATATAAAAGCCCATGACAAATAATATTTCAGACTTTGACCAAAAAAACTAAATACCAAGCTCAAACTCTTTATGAGAAGCCGGATGACCCCTTTTATACAATATTAAGAAGATTAGTAATTCTTAATGGACAGATTCTGTCCTGGACAGAAAATAATATTTTAGATTTGGTGTGCTTGATTGAGGGCAGATTCTTGGGGGCTTGATTGAGGACAAAGATTTTTTAATGATTCTGTCCTGGGCAGAATCTGCCAATTTAGCATCTCCCTACTAAGAATAGGTTTTTTTTAATCATGAAGTTAACATGATATTTTTTTTAATTACATATTTAAAATATTATGTTTTAAAAAATATTTGATTTAATGAGTTATTCATCTAAAAAATACAAAAATATGACACTTTGTATGTTAAAAGGTCATAACCAAATTCACCGGTTAAAGTGGTTAGACGGAAAGTTTTCGCCCAATACTAACAATTTGGAACATATTCTTGCCAGGACTGCTCGGAATTTTGATAGTCCTCAGTGTTGGGTAGAGCCTTCGATTTGTGTGGATGACCTACTCGATAGATGCTTTTCTTGCATATAAGTTTTCTTTCCTTCAAAAAAAAAAAAAAAAAGTGGATCTCATGTGCATCCAGGTACTCATAATACATTTTAAAACCATGCAACTTATTATACTGAAATATACAGCTTATTTACATTGAACCGTGCAATTATTAATAAGAAAAAATAATTGCACGTTTTTGTATAAATAAATTGCATCTTTCAGTACAACAAGTTGCACGGTTCTAAAATACACTATGAGTGCACGGTGCAACTGGATGCATACAAGACTTAGACCTAATTAGTTTTGCAGTTCTCTCAAGTTTCTATCTTTAGTTTTGCTGTTGTCTCAAGTTTCTATCTTTTTTTATGTGTGATTAATATATGGTGTAAAAACTTGTACAAGGATGAATTGGTGTGGGCAGCCACTTGGCTGTACAAGGCAAGTGGGAACAACACATATTTGAACTATGTTTCGACTAACCAAGGTTGGAGTCAAGTTGTATCTGAGTTCAGTTGGGACAACAAATTTGCTGGGGCTCAAACTTTACTAGCAAAGGCAAGTAGTTAATCACATAACTAAACTAAAATTGAAATTCTTTGTGCTACATGGTGTTGTACTCTATGCTTAATGGACTTTAGGAATTAGATGTACACATTAAGCATGTGGTACAACATTCTGAAGCACTATTGGACAGTATTACTGCCCAAATTAAAGCAAATGATATATCTGTGTTCAAAATGGTCTTCGAAGATTAATGACATGTGAAATGATAAAAATATACAATGAACCACCATAATTATGAGTTCATGTGACTTAAGATGTGAATCTATCTTGGAACATAAAGAAAAGGTAGAGAGAAATGGGCTGGCCTAAAGGTAGCATAGGAAAACACGGGAAAAAAAAAATTTGGGACAATAATTTAGGGGGTTGATTTGGGATTATTAGGACTTGAATGTCCTACATTTTACAAATTTTAAAACATACTGTCCTATATTTATAAACTTTAAAATATATTCTCCTACATTTCCAAATCAATAAAATTATTGTACTTAAAACACAACTTTCTCAACTTATTGTCCTAAAAAAAATATTATCCCCGAAAAAATCCTAAATTTTTAGTTAATTAACTAACTTCAATACTTCGTCATGATTATTATTATTATTTTTTAATTTTTTTGAAGGGACTTCATCATGATGATTAATTATGATCATATGAGGACTAATATAAGTAGACAATTTTTTTATGATCAGGAATTTCTTGCAGGAAAGACGAATCTATCAAAGTACAAAAATGATGCTGATTCATTCGTATGCGCATTGATGCCTGGAAGCACCTCTGTCCAGTTCAAGACAACCCCTGGTGAGACATTTACAAAAATTAATTATTAATTAAAAAAAATCATTTTTTTTTAAAAGAGAGTTTTGAGATACATATGAAATTTATTTGCAGGTGGACTACTGTTTATGAGAGACAACATTAACCTAGAATATGTGTCTAGTGCTTCCATGATACTTGCTATATATTCAAAAATCCTAACCCAAGCTCGAGCGGATGGAGTTCGATGCGGATCTTTGAATTTTTCTCCCTCCCAAATTAAATAGTGTTTCGTCTCTTATTTTCGAGTTATAGTTTGCATTATTTACATCAATGGTGTTTTGTTATAAATCTATGTGAACCTAATTTAGATGTTAATGATGGTACTTCTGTGGAGCTAAATGATCTACCTAGCTAAGTGTACTAATTGTGAGGCTTTATTTATTATATAAGCTTAATTATACTATAATTAAGAGTGATTAATTTAATTAGTTGTAACTTAGGACGGATAATATATATTTGTATATATAGTGGTGATTAAAGGAGGGAAATTAGGCTGCCATGAGTTGCATGTGAAAAATTACATTTTTAAAACGTTCTCTATGTTTGGAACATGCATTTTTAGAAAGAAAAAAATGTTTGGAACATGCATGTCTCGATGTTGAAATTTGATCACCATTATTAATCATAATTAAATGAACATTAATTTTTTTAAATTATGCATAAGTTGGTTATATATCTCAACCAAACAATAATTTAATTTAATTTAATTTTTTTTTATAATTCGTATAGAAATAATTAGAAAAATTAATCAAATTTGAAATTAAATTTCAGGTGGACTACATTCTTGGAAAGAATCCACTGAACATGTCATACATGGTCGGGTTTGGGAGCAAATACCCGACCCAATTACACCACAGAGGTGCATCTATTCCTTCAATCCATACCCACTCTGAAAAAGTTGGATGCAACGATGGCTATTCCTCTTAGTATTCCTCCTCCAATCCCAATCCCAACACTCACATTGGTGCGGTGGTCGGAGGTCCCGATTCCAACGACCAATTCCGGGATTCCAGATCCGACTTCTCCCATTCCGAGACGACCACTTATATGGTCGCCGCGTTCGTCGGATCAATCCCTCCTTTCATTCCTCAAACCAAAGAAGGGCGTCCTTTGCACGCGCAACACCGTGCTAATATATAGCTCATCTCTGCCCGATTATTAAATAAAAAATTAAAAAATGTGTACAGTGATAGTACTTATGTATTGTTGTAAGAGCTAGTTGTGATATGTGTCATGAAACTATATAGTAAAAAAAAAAAATTTACTATATGATCGATTTTAATTAATTATATGGTTTGACTCAATATTAATATTAATATTATTATTGTATTGATCAATTATTCAATATCTGGCAATTTGACTTGTTCCATACTAGCAAGTAGCAAGCTTGATTATTCAAACGTCCTTAACTGGATTTTCACACATACACTCGTATATGCAATAAAAACATTTTATGTATGAAACCAGTTTTAAATAATTCAAAGTTGAACGAGTTACGACTGAAAATAGTAAGGTATATATGTTGCATTGCAATTTCCAGCCTGTAGCCATTTTGTTTACTACCTCAATCCACGCGTGTCTAGTTTATTTTATATATTCCGAAATAATAAAAATTAGGTAGGATTGTAGTTTACGCCAAATACATCTAACAGTTATATATTGCTTATTCAATCTAATTATTTGAAAAATAAGCTATATGAGGCTGATTGATCTGACTATTTATATGAATATATTAAAGTATCGATCCAATATTATAGTTATATGAATATAACTAACTAATTATCATAAGCAACAACTGATCCTGAATGCATAACTAACATCTGTAGTATTCCGAATTAGCAAATTACATGCTAATTAACAAAATACTTAGATTAATGTGTGTAATTAATTAATTTCTTGCATACATGTATATTAAGGTATACCATCAGATAGATATATGCAACTAAAATGAATTAATCAAAAGTCCTTTATAAAATGCACAATTCATACATATATATTCCAAATTGGTTCACATTTTCTTAAAACCAGCTACAAGATGTTAGTGCTGGAAATTGTTGTTCAGAAGCAGGCACTTGTCTAACAAAATCATCAAAATCTTCCAACCCCGAAAAAAAATCCTCATTGAACACAAAATCATCATGCACGCTTTCGATTTCCTCTTGTTTGATTATTCTCACGACATCCACGTCCACCTTCTGTGGTGAAGGCGGAGCGCTCAATTTCTCCGTTGTTTTTTCTTGCTTCACAATTTTAACAGTACTATTTTGGGCCGCCTTTGGTGATGGGAATTTCTGCCTCACTGTACCGGCTAATGAATTGCGCCGCGTTGGCTTGCTGTGGCTGTGCTCCGCCGTGTAGGTTATGATGAACATTCCCGGATCCGTGCAGCTTTCTTCGACTTGCTTCCTTGCCAAACACCCCTTCGAGCTGCTACATCTGTAATAGCTTCTGTGAACACACAACCAACAGTAATATTAAGATCCTCAGTCTCCTTGTTGCACCAACTAATACCTCTTAATGAAACAACCAATACTTTTTACTGAAAACAAACTTTTAAATAAAAAAAAAGTAGTGAAATTGAGAGTTTTTCCAATTCAAGGCATGAAGGATAGTAAAACTATCAATTTTAAGAGTCTAAAAGATTTTTCCTATCGATACAAGACCTGATCAATTCAAAGTCGTCTCTTTTGAACCAGCTGCGTCTTATTTTATCTACCAATATATTGCACCAACTAATATTTTTTACTGAAATATAGTGAAACTGGTGTATATATATATATATACATGTAAACAGAAGAACTAACCTTGGATAGGGTGAGCCCTTAATAGGTTTTTGGCCATATTTGCGCCATGCCCACATGTCAGAAGACAGCCCCTCAGCAGAAACTTGAATCACCACTCTTTTATGCTGATTCTTCCTAAAAATCAAAACAAACATAAAAAACAATCATATTTCTATCATATACAACCAATTCACTAGATCATCAAATAAATAAAAAAAAATGTACAAACCTTTTCTTGTATTTTGGAGTATAAGCAGGTGTGACACTAACAACAGAAGAACTAGTTCCTGATGATTGATCAGATTGCTTATCCTCGGCATCATTCTTTTCGACTACACTTTGGTCCGGAATAGAGGGCGTCGCCGGGTAATAAAAAGGCTTGTAAAGCTCCTCCAATTCTTCGCTTGATCCAGTCGAAACCTCAAAAATATCCGGAAAACTTGCAAGAAAATCATGATCAAATTGCTGATGCAATGATCCAAAAAACGGACGGCTGTGATCATCAATATCCATGTTGTTCATATCAACAATCTTTCCGAAATCACCGCTTGAGCCTCTTACTATTGCTTGTAAGCTCCAGTCTTCCATGTCAGCTACGAGTTCAGACATAAGTAATTATAAGAAGAAAAAGATGAAGATGAAGATAATTAAGTTTAATTTAGGCGCCGCTGTTTGACTTTATCACCCTTTTTTTTAAAAAGGAAAATGAAGCATGAAAGAGGTGAAATGAGAGGGATGTTTATTTATAGTGATGAGGCCCCTACTTGCATTATAGAGCCGGATTTAATTTTTTTATTTTTGAATTTTTTGGATTGGGGTTGACTTTTGGTTAATGTCAAAGGGGTGGCACAAATGGGAAAAGATGTACCACACGGTTTCACTGAGAATTTGCAATTTCGGTTCTCATTGTTGACGATGATTAGTGACAAAACAAAAGGATGGACTAAAAAGGTGGTGACACAAGAAGAAATTTAAAATGAAAAGAAAAGGGGATATTTCATTTGATTGTGATATAAAGTTTTGCTTGTGTCATGTAGACGTTAATATTACATATTATATATGGTCGGTATATTAGCTGTATATCTATGTATTTAACTAGTTTAGGTTTTAATACTTTTATTAGTAAATATTGAATAGTTATACTTTCAACTGCAATAAAATTGAGTTCTTGTATTTTATTTTCACTTTTTATAATATTTCAACCATCGTTGTTTTATTTATTGGCAAACAAATATAAAAAAACCAATCGGACTTTATTCACACAAATCGCGTCTCAAGTGACCGGAAACGCCTCCTCAGTCGTCACTGTTAAAAATTGTTGTCGTAATTTCGTCTTTTAAAAGAAATTTATTAGAGGAATTTGTGTTTCCATTTCCGACGATCTAATTGGCATGAAAAAGAAATTAAACTATCACCAATACACATAAAAACTATCACTCTTATTCAGAAAAACTATATCATTGTTACTAAAAAAAACTATCACTGTCAATTTGTGCTAAACTAAGTATTACCATTATACACATAAACTATCAGTGCTATGTATAAAAATTATAACGATAACACTATTAAATTATCACCGGTAATATGCTAAAAAAAAAAAACTATCACCAAAATACATAAAAATTATCATTGTTACTCAAAAAAATTATCATTGTTACTCATGAAGACTATCATTGTCATTGTAAGAGAAACTAAGTATCACCATTACACACATAAACTATCACTGTTATGAATAAAAAAATTACTATTACGCAAAAAAACTATCACTGTTACTAATGAAGACACAATTTCTATAGAAAAATATCAGACTTGAAGCATCGACAACTGGGGGTCTAAACGAGTAGTGTTGAACTCGAACTCGATTCGATTAGAATACTCAAAACTTGAAACTCGACTCGAACTCGGTCGAGCCAAAATTTTTAAGGTCGAGCTCGGCTCGACAAAAGACTCGATAGACTCGAGTATGGCCCGAGCTCGACTAGATTACTTGTATAATTTTATAAAACTAAATGTAAAACATATTATTAAAATATAAGTATATATATGTAATAAAATTAATGGCATAATAGTAATTATTGTGCTAGCTCGATTAGGCTTGTGAGCCTCTCGAGCTACTATTTATGAGCTCGAACTCGATATCTACTCGAGTAGCTTGAACTTGACTCGACTGGATTTTGATATTTTTTTGAGTCGAGCTTGAGTAGCTTGCGAGTCGGCTTGACTTACTTGCACCCCTATCGACAACAGCAATGGTGCGTGGCGCGATGCGATGCGGCGGCGCAATGCGGAGTGAGAATGAAATGAGAGTTACCGCTTAGCGTGAACGGGGCGAAAATTGAAGTGAATGGATTGGGGACGAAAATTCGGGTCAACACATCCCTCAAAATGGGTCATATTGAATTAGGGTTCATAGTGTGAACCTGGTTCAAAAAAGTGTTACTAAAAAAATTGGGACTTTACTGTGAAATATTTAACTGAGAACTACTCCCTCTGTCCCGCTCTTATTTGAACTTTACCATTTGCACAAGTTTTAATGTAGGATTTATTTATTATCATTAAAATAGATAAAGTTGCTTTATGATGGGGGTTAAATAATAAAGTAATGATATTTTTTTTCTAAATTAAAGGGAAGAAAGTTGATTTTAGTGTTAGAAAAGTAATGACATACTATGAGGTAATATTGAGATGTTTGAGTAGTATACATAAAAGGAAAAAATTATTTTATTGTTATTTATAGAAATTTTCAATTAAGTTTATGACGGACCTTTTCGACAAATGTTGAAATAAGAATGGGGTGGAGAAAGTAAAATTAGCAAATCCTACTCGCGCCGAACCGCGACAAGTGGATTTTTCCTAAAAATTCGCACAAAAGCGAAATAGAAAAACTCGCTCCAATCTGTGTTACTATAAACACAATATATATTACCATAAAGACAATTATGTGTTATTGCATAGTGACATAAAAAAAAAGATATTTTACTAATTTAATAGTGTAATTTGGTGGTTTGAGTTTTTACTTAAGCCAGATGATCACAGGTCAGAAACATAAGCAGATAAAATATAGCAGGGGAAGCGAATGAAAATAGAGGTAGTGTCGTTTAGTCCTTACAGTAATACATACATGTACTACTGTAACACAACACTATTTTACCCATATAGTAACACGGACCTCGGAGTGAGTTATGTTGTTTTGCCTTAACGCGAATTTTATAGAAAATTTTGTTTGACCCAGTTCGACCCACATGTGATCCGCAAAATCTTCCCTCCTTTTTTAAACGCTTCTCTTTCTCACTCACTGGTCATGTTTCACGAATACTTCCTTACAATAACACATACATGTACTGATCACAATAACACATGCTTGTCCTTATAGTATCACATATCTCGGAGCGAGTTCTGTTATTCTGTCTTTTGCGCCAATTTTTAAGAAATATTTACTTGATTCAATTCTACCCACACAGAGAATACGCAAATTTTTTACTCTATTTTATACACTTTTCATTCTGATCTACGAGTCATATTCCACGAATCCTTGAAATATTTCATATAAAAATTTGTCAAACAACTAATATATTTCATTGAAAAACAAATGATATTAATAAATTAATATATTTTTAGTAACAAGTAATACTATTTAAATATACATGATTTGGATAATGCGTGCTATTTACAAATTTGTCGTTATATAATAGCCCCTACGTGTCTTAACTATTAACTTCTATTAGCATACGTCATCTATATACGTGTGCAAGCTATTTTATTACGAATGAATGAAACTATAATACAGATATTTCAGTCCTGAATTTTGTTAGGCAGTAGGTAATAAGCATGTTTGGAAACAATTGGCTAAGCATATATAGCTTCTTGAATGTCTAGGCAGTGAAATAATCTACAACTGTTTAGTAGACCGCCTGAATTCATTTGGGTGTAATATCTACAATTACTCCAATTTATATACAAATATTATAATAATGTATAGTACACACAAAAAATATGCATATATAATTTTGTGAAATAAAGGTGTTTTTATTATATATCTCTAAATTATTTGTTATTATACTTCATACACGTATTATAACGATGTTCACATTCGAGTTTCATATCATGAGCAAACAAATTTTTCTATACATCAGGAAGAGAATATTAATTTGTAGTCTTAATATCTTACTATTTAATAATGTCATTTACTTTTAATTAATTTCATAAATTACTCCACTAAAATATTATAAAAGATATTTTACTATCTGAATATTAACCACAAATAATAATTACACAATATTAATTCTCTAAATAATATTAACATACATTTTCCACTTTTTTTTTCTCTAAGGAGATATTCTCACTATATTTTATATCCGTAATAGTTTGTGCCAAATAACATTTATTGAGTTGTGTTAATAACTGAATTAATTTAATACCAAATTTATTGAATAATTATATAACAATATATTAATAGTTGAAATAATCTAATATTGACTATTAATAAAATAATTTTAATAAATATTAATATATAATTAAAGACAAAAACTCGTATGAGGCGGTCTCATGTGTAAGATGGACTACAATTTAGCACAATTAACACATATCTCTCTCAAAGTGTTAAAACGTCAATGCTCAAATTACACTCCGTCTCATCGTGAGACGGTCTCACACAAGTATGCCTCATAATTAAAATAGTTTTCTTATTGAATTTATTACATAATTATATGATAAATTTTACTAAATACATTTAGTATTATAACTTAAAAATACAAAATTTATGTAGAATATTTAAAAATTCGTGTGCAACGCAGAATCTAAAAAAAAAAAATCATTTATAATTTATTTTTATCATGAAAAAAAAGTTATAAAATTATTTTGTCATGGTATATACACACACCTTTATGACAAAAGTTGTATCGTTGCATGAACGACATTATAATATAAAATGCGTTTCATGTACTGTATTATATGATATATATGTGGCTTAATGCTGGCCCAATGCAATGTTTTAAAAGGAAACGTGACTCAAATATTAAGGTGGATGTCCGTCTCATATATGAGACCGTCCTAAAGAAGACTCCCTAGCTAAGTAGCTCGAAACTTCTTAACTATGATATAGTGATATTACTTTTAAATACATTAATATTTTTTATTTAATTACATTAAGATAATTATATTTTATTTCCAAAACTGTAGACGCACTAGCTAGTAGTACACTGTTTAATTTATTGAATTGATTTGGTTCAATTAAAAACATACGTGGACATTCAAGTCAAACCATTTAAAATACACTATTCAAGTCATCTTGATTCATTTAATTTGCCCTATTCCTGAGGACATACATTGTCCTTGCAATTTAATGTAGATTTGATATTTGGGATTTAACACTTAATGGTCTGTGCGTAAAAAATCAGCAAGTAATTAACTATAATCCATGCATAGGAATATGTTGGTACGTATGAGGGGTGTTAAATTATGCCTATACATTAATTATATTAATGTTATGGAAAAACTATTATTGTTATGAAAAAAAAAATTATTATTTAAAAATATTAAATATTTTTTAAATCGTAGTAATTTTTGTACATATGTAAAACAATGATAGTTTTTTTTATTTTTTTGCATAAAAATAATAATTTTCATACATGATAGTGATATTAAAAAAATTGAGTTCACGGTGAATTCGAGTTCACACAAGTTTTAGTCTTGTATCAGCGGCACTAATTAATTATGTATATGTATATAAATGAGAACCTAGCATAATTAATAAAATATCTTCATGTACACAGCCATTGGCTATTAAATTTCAAACTTCAAAGTCTTTTGATTTTAATATAACTTTCTTGCCAAAACTGCCGGGATAATTAATTAAGATGGTAATATTTTGTGTAGGTGAGTGTAATTTTTGAATTTAGAGAATTATGTTTTCAATTCATTTTCTCGAAATAGAATTAAAACTAGGTTAATTAAGGTACGGGAAAAACATTAGTTTGTTTTGAGTGTCTCCTTCAGCTTATTAGGAATTCTTCTCTTTAAGTAATTAACTATAACTAAGTATAACCCTCGCCATTTAGTGAAGGTTTAAGAGGGCTCACAAAATTCTTCGCTAAACAACGAAACCGTAACCCTAGTTAAAATTCGTAATCCCTCGCTATTTACAAGTTTAGATTTTTAGGTGAGATATGAATAGATTTGTAGACAACAGAGTAATAGTAACAATTTTTTTAATTTTTTTTTGAATCGGTAGTAACAAAAATTCATGATCCTAGAAATGTTATTAAATTAATAAAGTTTCAATTATATAGAAAACGCCCAAACAACTCCAATTTTTACACTCGTACGTGTAGGTTATTGATACATGTATGTATACATATATATATATGTGTGTGTACAAAGTACTGTTTCAACCTTAACAACATACTTGTTATTGCAATATATATATATAGATAGATAGATACACATTAGGGTACTAGTGAGGGGCTGGGTAGGTAGTTTAATTTCTACGCATGAGCTTCAAAGGGTGCTGGACTAATTATTTAGGACCCCTGAAAAAGTTATCTTAATTGGAAACTTGCGTTAACGTGTACTTTGGGAAATTATAGGGATATAGGAAAGATAGTAAAATGGACATTTTGGGGACCGCCACAGCCGTCATTTCCATGCCTAGCAAATTATACATTTATGTATGTATTATTCTCTTCTTTTTTTTATAACTCGGTATTCGGCAAAGACCGATTAATCTGAAGGATCATTTTTCACTGTCACTTTAAGTCAAAACAAAGTATTGTATGATCTGGTTCAAGACCGACTAATATACAAAGGATCAAAATCCACTGTCCAATAACGTGGTCCACTTTAAGTCAGAGCAAAGTATTATATCATAAACTGGATAAAACTTTATATAGATTGATCTATCTCAAAATTTAATTGCACCTAAGAGATTACGAACTTAATATCTAAAGAGCAGCATACTATTAAGTCTTTAAACCCACGTCAATTGGCCAACCCTTTGGCTTAATAATTCCCACCCCATCCCCTAAAATCTATAATGGGATAAAATTATAGGTGAGACAGATTTCACGACTGTAAACCACTTTTTTATATATTCTTTTTTCGACCAAGAAAATTATATTGAAGGGATTTTGATTGTGGTTTAACATTTTGGCAAAAAATTCAGATAAGTTAGGCACGAGTTTTTGTTTTATTCAATTAATTATATCTACTTAATAGATAATTAAGACGAAGGATGTTTGGCGTCATGAGTCTGTCTGACCATGTACGTGGAGTAAGAGTTTCTCTCTTTGTTACTCCCAAATAGTACTATTATATGATCTGTTTCTACATATTCATTAATTATAATTTAATGCCTAAATATTACTACCACCATTCCATTTTTTAAGTCATTTTTGTCATTTTTTTTTTCTCAATCTTTAAGCCCTATTTTCTAAAATGGAAATACACTTTATCACTTTATTACATTACTTTATCACTTTAACATATAAAATATTAATAAACAACTCTTTCTACCCCAACTACCTATCATTATATCACTTTATCATATAAAATACTAATAAACAATTCTTTTTACCCCCAACACTTTATCACTTTTTCACTATTTCAATAAATCTTTATGAACAGTTAAAATGACTTAAAGAATGGGACGGAGGTAGTATTACAACGACACTCTATACAATAGTATGTGTGCAGAATTAACATTTAAAAAATGTAAATTCGAGGATCCTTCCCGGATCAATTGAATCTTTCCAAAAAAATCATGCAAAACAAATAGAAAGAACACGAACATAGATCAAATATGTGTTAATATATAGATAAGTGTATGTTATTATGATTATATTCAGTGGTGGAGCTAGCAATTGCGCTGAGAGACTCAATTCATAATATTTGCAATTAAATGGACTTTTGAAATTTTTATATATTTTCAAAAGTTATTTAAATTAAATATCTTTATATTAACTGAGTCAAATACATTTAATATGCATATTAAAATGTGAATTATACATATTTCTTTTTATCTATCGCTCTCTCTTCATCACCTAAAGAAAAATAAAAAAAATTACATGGGAAAAGAAAGCACACTTTGAAAGTAACTAAAACCTCCAACCTCAATATATTAAAAATAAATAATTATAAATACATATAAAAAAAATTAAGTGGGGTCAGGGGGCTTGTGACCCCTTTGGCCCCAACATAGCTCCGCCTCTGATTATTATACTACCTCCGTCCTATTCTTTTAGAGTTTCTAACTGTTCATAAGGATTTATTGGAATAGTAATAAAGTGATAAAGTAGAAAGAGTTGTTTATTAGTATTTTATGTGATAAAGTGATAAAAAGATGGGTAGTTGGGAATAAAATGAGTTGGAATAAATAGCAACGAAAATTTAACGATAAAACTAAATTTCATCGCTAAAATTAATATTTTAACAGCGAAATAAAAAATTTCGTTGCTAAAATACAAGGTTTAATATTTACGATAAAACTCAGCTATTTCATCTCTAAAATAGCAATAAATTCCTTAATTTTTCCGCAACTAATTTCCTATTTTCTTGTACCGTGTACAGGTGCTTGTGATATTATGAATGATTAATGGGCACTTTTGAACTAGTCAGAGAAAGCCCGATTATCACTCATCTCTTCTTCGCCGATGATAGCCTGATTTTCTTCAAAGCTAACAAAGAGAATGTTCAGATGGTCAAGAAATGTCTGAAGGATTATGAAAGAGCCTCTGGCCAGTTGATCAACTTCGACAAGTTGGCCATTACTTTTAGCAAGAATACCCCTCAAGCCAATATCGATCTTGTAAAAGCTAGCCTCCATATTCAGATTTGCTAGGGTCATGAACTGTATCTAGGGCTTCCTACTTTTTCAACACATAGCAAAAGATTGCAGTTCGGTTACTTAAGAGATAAAGTCTCAAATAAGTTGGGTTGTTGGAGAAATAAGTTTTTCTCAAAAGGAGGGCGCGAGATTCTCATTAAATCCGTTATCCAAGCTATTCCTACCTATGCTATGTCGTGCTTCAGGATTCCTACTTCACTTTGTGGGGAAATCGAGTCGATGTGTGCTAGGTTTTGGTTTGGGGGTAACCCGGAGGACAAGAGAATTCATTGGAAGGATTGAAAATCACTTACCAAACCAAAGAAGGAGGGAGGGATGGGCTTTAGAGACCTGGTCACCTTCAACAAGGCACTCATGGCAAAACAAATCTGGAAAATCATTCTTTACCCGGACTCCCTGGTTGCCAAAGTCTTAAAAGCTAGATATTTCAAACACACTGACATTATGGAGGCCACCTTAGGATCTAACCCCTCCTATATTTGGCGCTCGATAATGTGGAGCAAACCTATTATTTCCGAGGGCCTCTTTTGGAAAATTCATGACGGAAATAAGGTACAGGTGAGAAAAGATCGTTGGATACCAAATCTCTCTTCTGGAAAGATCACCTCCTGCACTACCTACGACAACAACATCAGAGTTCATGAGCTCATTTCGACTTCTCATGAGTGGGACCAGTCTAAACTCAACAAACTTTTTCTCAAATACGAGGCAGAAGCTATTAAAAAAATCCCTATCGATCACCAGTGCCTCTCCGATTCTCGCTTCTGGCACTACTCCAAAAAGGGTCTTTATACTGTTAAATTAGCTTACTGGAACGCTCACCCAACTTCCTCCATTACCGACAACAGAGACACTGCTTCGTCAAGTATGTCTCCTACCTTTTGGTCCAGGATCTGGAATCTCAATATCCCCCCCAAAGTCAGAATCTTCCTTTGGAAAACAGCCCAAAATGCAATTGCAGCTGAAGCTAACCTCGCAGCGCATCACGTCCCGTGTCACCCCAGGTGCGTCATTTGTGGACACCCTAATGCCAATACTAATCATGTCCTTTTCTTTTGTCAGGGAGTAAAAGGAGCTTGGAACAAAACAAAATGGTGGCCTTTTATAAAGAAAGCAAGGGGAGTCTCAGATGATAGTATGGTCATTCACCTAATTCTTACCATGGAGAATTCCGAACTGGAGCAAGTTGCTACTAAGATTTGGGGAGTCTGGAAAGAGAGATGCGACACCCTACACTCTAAAGACGGAACCCACCTAGGACGGAAAATTCAAGCCAACTGGATCGAGGCCTTCCTGGAGCAATTCCACTACGAAAAGACCAAACTCACTGTGGGAAACACTACTCTTCCCAACTCCGCTTCGTCTTACCGCACCAAGCTTTTTCAAGATAACTTTATTATGAAGGTAGATGCGGCCTACAAAGAGTCATCCAAGGCCTTTGCAGTTGGCTTCTTCATTTATGACAAAGATAGAAAACCCTTTGCAGCCGGATGTCATAACATTAATCCTCCGGGATCTGTGCTTGCTGCTGAAATCATAGCCATCATGGACGGAATATCTTATTGGAACAATATCTCTCGGGAGACTATCACGATCCTTTCTGACTCAAAAGAAGCTACAAGTGTCATCTCCACTGACGAGCCCTTTAAAGGATGTGAAGAAAGTCTAATCCTCGCGGCCCGGAAATTAACTCGGAACTCCTCAGTGTCGGGAGTTCGATATTGCCCACGCAAACACAACACCGAAGCTCATAACCTGGCTAAGATCGCTATTAAATCTCTCCTCCCTCAAGCTTGGGTTGGAGATGATATTCCTCGACATATTATGTCTTTCGCTCAGGAGCATCAATCTGTTTTGTGTTTATGCTTTGAGCCCTCAAAAAAAAAAAAAATATCAATCTTGACGTATAGTTTGTCAACATGTAATTCAAGAATCAATACCTTTTTCAAATAAATAATATATAAAAATGTTTATCCTTACCTAGTGCATGGAAGACATATATGTTTGTACAAACTATTAATGTTATATTCAATTATATATGTGTGTGTACAAACTGAGAATCTGAAATTAATTTTCGAACTTAATTTAAGGATCTACATGTCTTCCTGACTTTATAAATATTCACACAATCTGACCCCTGCACCTTCAATTGGGAATTGAAGATACGATTTTTTTTTATTGTCGATCGATATAACAACATTGTAACACCCCGAGCCAATCGAAATTACAAAAAATGCATGTGAACTCAAGTTTATGTTAATTTTTTTCTTTAATCATTATTGTATATACACACTGTTAATAATGTTGTGCATATAAAATGTTACTGTTTAAAAATTAAGTATTTTTTTAAATAGTAACACTTCATATATAATAGTGATACTTTGTATATATAAAAGTGACACTAAAATAAAAGAGTCACGTGAACTCGGGTTCACAGAAGTCGATCTACTAATGGGGTCCACATCAAGTGAAAATTGAAATTGTTAACAACCCATGTTTAAAATATATATAAAAACAATATATATATATATATATATATATATATATAAAGATAGACTTTTAGACAATGTTAAATGATTGAGTCTCATGTGCACCAAATGCACTGTACACGTATTTTAGAAACTTGCAACTTGTAGCATATAAATTTGCGACTTGTTACACTGAAATACACAACTTGTGTTCGTAAAACATAGTTGCATGTTTCAGTCTAACAATTTGCAAGTTTCACAATTGGTGTTCCACTTTATATTTCATAATATGAATTGATGACATGTGGATAATAATAAATTAATATCCAACGAATAATTATATTCTAGATACATATGTTAAAAATTTAGCAGGATGAAACACAATTAAAATACGAAAAATGAAACGGAGAAATCGAACCGCATTATATCAGTTTTCATTCTTTAATTACTGTGAGATATTACAATCACCCCCGAGACATCGCGTTTCTGCAATTAGCTCATACACATCCTAGAGCAAAAATTTTAGGTTAGGTTTGCTTTGGGATTTGATGAAATTTGAAATCTTATAAGTAGTGATTAAGTTATTTGAATAGCAAAATACTTATTTAGTTTTTGTACATACCTGGAAGTTACAATATTGTAAATTTTGAAAAGATTTGATTAGGAAATGGTGGGTGATCGATAATGAGGTTATTATATTATAAAAATAAATAATTAATTGCACATGAAAAATTATGTAGGTTAGAAAATAAAATAAATATATTATAAAAGGCACACTCTAATGAGAATGTTTTATAATGAAACGGAGTAGAATTTCGGGCATTGGCGTTTTAACAATTTGAAAGAGAATGATATTGATTGCGTGAGATGGTATATTAAATTTTCGAAATAATTGAATGCCAATTCTTTTTGGAAATAATGTGTGTGGAATTGGGATTTTGTAGGGTATTAAATTTTCGAAATAATCGAATGCCAATTTTTTTGGGAAATAATGTGTTTGGAATTGGGATTTTGTAGGGTATGATTTGGGTCCAAAATAATATAAAAAATAACATTTGTGCAAGTTTCTCAAATCACTTTCACCCGCTTTGTGGTGGGTCTTTTTTTGAACCTTTAGGTTGTTTAGTATATTTGTTAATGAGATACATTTGTATGAGACGGTTTCACGGTGAGATGGGATATAAGTTGGTCATTGACCCTTTAACACACTTTGGGAGAAGTGGGTGTGATTTGTTTTAAGTTGTACCTCGTCTCATGTATGAGATCATCTCATATGAGTTTTTGTCTTTGTTAATTTGTCAATGCATACAAGGATGGGGTCGAGGGTGGGGTGGGGGTACTGGGCCTCTTAACTCTTTTAAAATATTTAGTATATACTTTCTCCGTCATATTTTAAATTGTTCATTTCTTGTTTGACTTGTGTTTTAGCGAAGCAAATTGTTTATTAGTATATGAAATGATGAAGTGACTTTTAAGGAAGTGTATGATAGACAAGGGTGCAGAAGTTGAAAATCGCTAGGCGGGCGGATTGTGGCCGCCTAGCGCCTAGACCGCCTAGGCGGTCCCATTTTTTTTTTTAAATTGCAAAATAAATTAACATAAATAAATCCGCTTAGACGGCCGCCTAGATCCGCCTAGGTCCACCTAATCCGCCTAGACGGCCGCCTAAATCCGCCTAGGCGCCGCCTAGCAGCCAAAACGATTTTTCTCGCCGATTTTGGCAAAAATCGGGCGGCCGACGGCCGCCTAGGTCGAGTTCTGCAACCATGAGGATAGATGTGGGTAGGACTATCATATCCACCTTAAAAATATTTTTATCATTTCAAATACTAATAAACAACTCTCTAGCTAAAACACCAAGAGCCAAACAGTGAATGAGCAATCTAAAACAGGACGGATGGGATATATGTTTTTCTATTATCATTATTGATTGTTATGGTGATGTAGTGGTTTTAGTGTTTTGGAATGATCGTTCTTGCCTCCTTATCAATCAAGGTTTGGTTCGATTACCGTTCAGGTGTAATTTTTATTTTTATTTTTTTAACGTTTTGAATATATGTTGCTCAATTAGTCAATTTTTTTTTTAATATCTTATAACACTTCTAAATATATATAGTTTAATGTCTATTTATTTTACTACAACTCCAAATCTATTTATCTATTCATACAAATTGTTTATCTTAATGTCTTTATATCATTGTACTAAATTTACATACTTTAATTTGATGATTCAACTTGTATATATGGAGTTATTCTAGATAACGAGATTAATTTTATACACATGTCGAATGTTGTTATTTAAGTATATTAAGAAAATGAAACCTAATGTTATAGTGCAAATCATTTTTTAACTCCATAAAAAATTGATTATAATACATAATATACTCTCTAAATATATTAAAAATTTTGAGTAACACTCATGTGAACCAAGTTTATGTATGAACTCTATTATGTTATGTACAAAAATAATAATTGTTATGCACAAAAACTATATGTATTTAAAAAATGCTTAATTTTTCAAAAAATTATAATTTTTGTGAATAACAGTAATAATTTTTATGTATAATGGCGATAATTTTTGTTCATACCAGTGACATTAAAAATATAGAGTTCACCGTAAATTTAGGTTCAAATAAAAAAAATTTTTTTTCACATTTATTTAATTTTATCTATTAAGTTGGGCTCCTAACTCGAATTTCTGGCTCCGCCACTGTATGAATATATTTGAATTTGGATGTTTATATTATTTTTGTTAATATTAAAAGTTTCTCATATTCTTTATTTATCGTTTTTGCAATATAAAAATTATACTTATACTTTTTCTTTATATAAATCAAATGTATCCATTCAACCAAGTTGTATAGTGCATCCCCACTTTTCCCGCGTATGTAGTAGTATGGGCCATGGGGAGAAGTGTAGAAAGTAGACAGTAAAAGAAAGGGATGTGCACTGCGCGTGAGGAACGTATCATTCTAGTGAATTAGTTCACGCGGTATTCCTTTTCAAATATATACGCTCGATATTACATAAAGTTATCAACCAATGATTTATAAAAGATTCTATATCCAATATTTGACCTTTTCTTTTTCATTTTTTGGTTGCAACTTTCCTTTTCAATCATATACATCCTACGACCCAGAAAATTTAGCACAATTGACTTTTCATATATTTTTGCGAGCAAATTTTGTATTAATAATTGAAATTATAAAATTATTTTTAAGGAACGGTATGATATAAGAGGGGTTTATCTATCATACTCCTCCTTAAAGTCACTTTATCATTTCAATTACTAATACAAAACTCACTCCCAAAAACATGTGTCAAAATCAATTTTGCTAAGTCTTTTGGGACGAAAGGAGTATCATTTATAAAGTTATTCCGATGTAAGTAGGAGTAATCAAATTATTGTATATCATCTAAAAGTCTCAAATTATTGTATTTCATTTAAAAGTCTGAATTTACGGAGAAGATTGAAATAATTTATTTATATATATTTTTTTTTTACATTCTCTATTTATGGGTTTAACTCTCTTATTCCATCATTGAGAGAAGACTCATCGAGTGGACAATTTAATATGAATGTAGTTGCATTCAATGATAATCAAACTTAGGATCTTAATGTGTGTCTTTTAGCTTTGATATCATGAAAGACATTTATTTCATTTTAAAAATTCGAACTTGTAAAAAAGTATGAAATTAATTAATTTATATTATTTTCTATAACAAAATACATAAGTACAAAGGTAAACGCACGTTCAGCAAGGGGAGCAAGTGTCTTGCCTGGATTTCATGGAAATATAGGCACGAGTTGTCCTAATTTTTAACTACATGCTTTAATTAGTTAAATATATTAAATAGAAATACAACATATATTATAGGAAAAAAATTTCAGGAGGAGGTCTCATATGGTTAGATGGTTTACAAACTAAAACAAATTAACATCTACTGAATGCAAAGTATTAAAGGGTCATCCCCTGTTCTATTTCATCGTGAGCTAGACCTTCTCACGCAAGACCTACTCTACATTATAATAATTTGTTTTAATTCCTACTAAATTTGACATTAATTTTATATTTATTTCATTTTCAATTTTTAATTTAATTTTATTTTATATAATTATATGCCCTGAATTTAAATCCTTCATCTGCCACTATATACTTATGATCCTATAACATAGTATGTGCTTATGAAATGATATAGAAACTAATGTGGTGCACATGCAGTTTAAACAATTTAAAATATCTAAGTTTATCCGAACGAAAATAATATAAAGTTCATTGGTGGACACAATAATACCACGTGGATATAATTCTTTTCGAATGATCTCATATGCATCCAGGTGTATCGTGCACTCATAATATATACTCTGTATTAGAATCAAACATTTTGTTATATTGAAATATACAATTTATTTACATTAAATCATACAATTATTTTCCAATACTAATAATTATACGATTCAATATAAATAAATTATATGTTTAGTATAATAAATTGTATGGTTCTAAAATGTCCTAAAATTCACGATGCATTTGGAAGCATATAAGACTTAACCATCCTTTTTTACTTTGTATCTCCATATTTTCATAAATTCAATTCTATTCACATACTTTAGTCTACAGGTTTTCTTTTCATGTAAATTGGAAAATCTTTTCATGTAATAGTGATTTTATTTTATAATTTTAAAAAACATGCCAATAATTTTTATGTAAGATTTTACATATCAATATGTATATAACAGAAATAGGTCTATATTTGAATAATAAATTTTCTTATTAAAATTAATATTTACTACCTCCGTCCCGGAAAAACGTGCACACCACATTTATTATCGAGTTTTTGTGTGCGAGTTGTTTATTAGTATTTCAAATGATAAAGTGATTTTTAAAGAGGTGTATTATATATCTACCCCTTATCTATCGCATGCATCTTTAAAAATTATTTTATCATTTCAAATACTAATAAAAAAATTTGCTCGTAAAAATACGTGAAAACAGTAAATGTGCACATTTCTTTGGGAAGGAGGGAGTAATTTTTAAGTATTCCTTTTAAATCTTTAGGGTATATTGATAAAATCAAAGTATAGGGTGAACAAATTTCACATAAAAATTTATAAAACTGATTAAGGGATGTGACTTATATTACTAAAGGGCATTAGTTATGATACTGAAGAGTGTGTTTTTTCATTACATAAAAGGTAGCACTCATAACATTAAAAGGTGTGACTTATATTACAACAGGGGTATCAGTAGTGATAACTGGAGGGTATGACTTATATTACAAAAGGGTGTTAATTAGTCGAAATAACTGAAGAGTCATGTCTATAAATATGGAGATTTTAAGAAATATTTTAATAAAAAACTTGTATGAGATAGTCTCATATATGAGACAGGGTACAAATTAGTATAAATCAACACTCATCTCTTCTAAAATGTTACAACATCAATGAATGAGACTATATCATGTAAGTGTGTCTCATATTCTAAACTATCCCATCTTTTAAAAGTCGGTTTATATCATTTTACATGTTGGTTAAGTCTTGTATGCACCAAAAACATCATGCACTTTATAGTGTAGTTTAGAAATATACAATTTGTTGCATTAAAATTTACAATTTTTATATACAAAAACGTGCAACTGTAAATAAGGAATCCAAGTTGCAAGTTTCAGTGTAAATAAATTACATGTATTAATGCAATATGTTTTATATTTCTAAAAATACTATGCAGTGCACGGCGCACCTGGTGCAGAAGAGAAACAATCACCTATATTTGTAATAGTAATAATTGAACCCAATAATAGTTTATTATCAATATAATTTAGAGCAAATTACAGATCATTATTCACTTTCATATATCTTTTTTTTTTTAGTGGTAGATTTTTTATTTTTTTTGGCCAGCCACTGAAAATAAACATGTCATCATATCTGGACTATATTTACAAATTAAGCCCATAAAATTGTAAAGCCCAACCCAAGCCCAGACTATATAAAATATTCATTTCAAATGCTAACCATTATTTTGCCCTCCTTCTCGCGGAGAAATGGGAGACCTGCTGAAGAACTCCATTTTCTTTTCCGATCAACACCTTTGCTATGCCGATATCCTCTCTCCTTCTGAGGTTTGAAATTGTATAAATTTCTTAAATTTTGGTTTAATTTTGCTTCTTACTATGTGTTTACTCTTTTGGTTTCCGATTTCAGGTTCGAGCTCGAATCGAAGTTGCAATCCTTTGTTTCCTGAGAAATCTCAATTCATCGACTCCTTCAGTATCAGATATATCGCTGGTTAGTAACATTTCTTCGGATTTTTTTGTAAATTCGAGTTCTCTGCGAAAAATTCCTAATGCTAATAAAAAATTGAGAATAATTCAGTGAGAAATTCGAAAATAGTGAAATCTGTTGCTATCTAGTGTAATTTACAGTTTTAGTCGTCGATCTGTGAACAGATAAGCAGGAAGATGAGCAATAGTAGAGTCAGTAGAGGATTACTAACTGATAGCACGCGATTGTTCCTTTCCAATTCGTTTTGCACGAAATCTTTGATGAATGAGAGAACTGCTGTTTCGTTTATCAGAGGTATTAATTTGGTTCAATTTTGTTTCGTTCTATTGCAAATTATAATGTTATCTCTGGTTTTTTTGTTTTTTATCGATTTAAATAAAAAATTGGTGTACAAAGTGTGGAAGGTTATGGAGGTGTGTTATCAGATTCTGGTTCAAGAAAAGAAAGTAACTCAGAGGGAGTTGTTTTACAAATTGCTCTGTCATTCTCCAGAGTTTTTTACCTCTCAATCACAGGTCAATCGGACTATCCAAGGTAACCGTTTTTTCCTGCTTTCATTCAAATATCTTGCAGTTTCCAAAAAAGAAACAAATGATACAAGTAGTCAGTACAACTTGGATTGCAGTATTCTGCTCAATAATTGGATCATTCTTTAGTCATTAAATAAACTTGATTATGCATGCTTCAGTTTTCTTTCTTTTATCTACTTCTGAGTTATGGTCTATAATCATTCTTATGCAAGAAAGATTTGGTGGCATTGCTGAGATGCAGCAGATATAGCCTTGGCATCATGGCTGCTAGCAGAGGAGCAGTCGCTGGCCGCCTCTTGGTTCAGGCATGCGCTAAAATATCTTCGATTATGCACTTTATCTTTAAATGAATGTAGATTATGAACAAGATTTAATATAGAAATTTAATGTGATTTTGGCATTTTGGCCTAATCTAAATGTTTTTAATATATCGATAAGGAGCCAAACCAAGATGTTGTTGACTGTTCTGCTTGTGGATCATCTGGTTATGCCATCTCTGGGGACCTAGATTTGCTAGAAAAATTGGTGATGAAGAGTGATGCTAGATATATCGTAGTGGTGGAAAAGGTACTTATGTTGCTTATTTGTAATTGTTTCTTTTTTGCGACAAAGCTAATGAATGATAGGGATTTTACAGCATGCCATATTCCAGAGGCTAGCTGAGGATGGTCTATTCAATCAAATTCCGTGTATTCTCATCACAGCAAAAGGATATCCCGACATTGGAACAAGGTAAAACATGAAATTGAAACAGCCATCATCATCATCATCGTCATCATAATGACCCTTACTGCTAATAATGTCATGAACAGGTTTCTTCTTCACCGAATGAGTCGAGAGTTTCCTGAATTGCCTATTCTAGGACTAGTTGATTGGTAAGACTTAACTATCAATCTATATAAAAGTGCTTGTGTGGATTAGTGCTCACCAATCTGTGTTCAATTATGAAGGAACCCTGCTGGATTGGCAATATTATGCACCTTCAAGTTTGGAAGTATTACAATGGGTCTTGAAGCATACCGATATGGTGATACTCTTTAGCATCATCTGTTACTAAAATTGGTAGTTTTCGGAACTGAAAAGAGATTCACTTCGTGTAAATTAGCTTGCAACGTCAAGTGGCTTGGATTACGCAAAGATGACATTGAGCAACTGATACCCGAGGAATCATTGCTTCCGCTGAAGCCACGAGACTACCAAATTGCCAAAAGCTTGGGTTCGTCAGAGATCTTGCTGGTAATATATGCCCTATAATGCAGACACACATTGCTTCTCTTTTTTCACTTGTTTCAAATCCTGTATATGTATTTTTTACAGGATAACTACAAGGAGGAACTTGCTGTCATGATTCAAAGTGGGTATAGAGCAGAAATAGAAGCTCTCTTTTTTCATGGTTATGATTTCCTGTCAAAGTATATAGGAAAGAAAATCGTACAAGCCAATTACATATAATTATAACGGCTACAAAAAATCGTACTTTAATTGGTACACAATTCAACTAAACTCAGTTCTCACAATACCAAAATTTTCTTTTACTAATGCTATGCTGCGCCTATCGTTCGTATCAACCCTTCTCGGATTCTGAATAAAATTAGTAAAATCCACCCCCCAAAACAGAAAAAGGGGCAACTTTCACTAATGTTGTGCTGTCGTCTTATTACCGAGACTACTATCTCTATCATTTACTCTCGATGGCAATGTACACACCGTTACAGGCCGATCAAGTACCAGATAAATTTCTTCAGCTTCTTTTTGAGAGCGATACTTTCTTACCCTTCAATTGAAACTTGTCACCGTTTTCGAGCTACAGAAAAAGAAAATCAGTTCTATATTGACAGTCAGCAAATTAAACAAAAACCAAAGTTAGGGATATTATATGCTGTACCTTCTGCTTTAAAAGGTCAAGTGCCTCTTCTGAAGATAAGTCGGAGAATGTTGGTGGTGAGCGTTGATCAATAAGCACTTTTAGCTGCTTCAGCTTCAACGACTCCCCAGGTACCTGTGCAATGGAGTAACTCAGAACGGTAGTAGTCGATTAGAATGAAACTATGTTCAGAATATCAGGAAGTGTACCTGCCGAAGAAGCTGCCTACACAACTTCTTAAGTTTTGGCTTGGGTCCCACGCCCTCTTCTTTCTCCAGTTTTTCTGCATGTTTCCTTTTCAACGAAGGACGCGAATCAGAAGAATCCTCCTCGCCATCACTGTCGCCGAAAGTAGTCTTTTTCCCTTCAAAATAGCACCCTGCAACTTTCTTTGTTCGATCCTTGATACCAAGCCCTTGTTTACCAGATGTTGCCTTATCCTGAAAATGTGATTCATGAATATCGAACCCTCAGAAGTCTGAATAGTGAATCTACAGATTTCTCAGCAGAAATTTTTGTTGTGTGAAAACGAGTTGGTACTTCGATATTATTTAGCTTGTATATTGATGATGACCAATAAAAAAATAAAATCCTAAAATAGGAAACTCTCCCAGGAGATTAATTACATTATACAATTGGAATAGCATATTAACATCTTCCTCATTTTTTATTATTGAGATAGAATGATTTTATTTTCTGGATCCCATTCCCATCCTATAAACATATATAAGTTCTCAATGTAGCATATGAAATCAAGAGTAAACAACAACTACTATAGCGCTTTTTGCATACGACACGTAACCAGTTACAGTAAGAACATCAGCTGTAAGAGGAATATTTTTTATGAATATAATGTGCCCCATCAAGCAAAGCAACCATGATCCGATCTTAAAATTCGTTAAACAAAGGAAAACTAAGTCTTACATTTACAAAAGCATAAAACAATTCAGCAAGAATGCAAGTACTCACTCAAACAAGCTAACAGAAAATGGATGGCAGCACTCTTATGTTGAGTGTTGACAATAAGAACATTTAATTTTTTATTATAAAAACCGAGTTCGAATAATGGGTGACATGAAGATCTTTAATCAAATTTTAATTGTTATATTTCCTCCTCTCCTCTTTCGAGATTTTTGAGTTTCAACGACAATGGTATTAGCTTAAAATTTATCTATGTTCATCATTATTATATCCAAGTTTTGGTTCGAGCAAACATCTGATGTGATACTATAAGAGATGTTGCAGGCTTGCAGCTTGTTAAACAACATCCACAATCCTATAGCACTAGTGAAAGGACGAACATTATGGAGGATACTTGCTTTGCAAACATAACAACTCATCACAATCTAAAATCGCCTATTCAATACACAGTCGAATTTTGTTCAACAAACATACCTGAACAAGGTTGTAAAGATTTTCTTGATCCTCTTCATTAAATGCATTTCTAACATTAAGGGACTTCTTTCTTTGAGATTTAGTACCAAGCATGCCTCCAGCAATAAACCCAAATTTGTGTCCCCACCACTCTGGCGGAACTTCCTGAGTTTTTTCTGCCAAGTGATACGTAGCAATCCATAAATCTTACATAAATGACTAGGTATTTAATAATCTTACATGTGACTAGGAATTGAATTTATACAAAAGCTTGTTCATATATTCAGTGGATTTTAGACTTCACCAAATAATTTTAAAGTCTGTAGAACACATCATGCTTCTAACAAAAGAGATAGCTTATAGCCAAGTTTTTCATTTGTCACAAAAGATATTTCCTTGGCATACAGTGAAGGCGGTAATCAGAAATCAGAAATAATGCTGCATAAACGTTGAGCTTTAAGTTTAATCATATGGATAAAAAAGTTACCTTCAATATCAGGATATATGATCTCGATAGACTTACTATCCTCTGACGCTTCCTCCTGAGCATATTCGATCTCGGGAGACTTAGCCCTGCTTACCTGGAGCAATTATCTCATTAAGTATGCTACAATGAGACCAGCTAAGGCCATGCTAGTCAATCCAACATTCACCAATATAAAGTCTAAATATATACCCACAACGTAATAAGTTATCATATTATGATTAGTTAATACGCACAGACCAAATACGCCTTTGCATGATGATAGATGTCAGCAACCATTTAATATATAATTGGTCTTTAGCAACATGTTATCTTACAGTTGAACTCAATTCAAAGAAATGCTTTATTTGAACATGAGAGCTGACAACTACAGCATCAGCCTGAGTTAGATTATTAAGTGGCACTTATACATATATGATTTTATTAAATTAATATAATATTATTTAAAATTTTAATAGATTAATATGTATAACATAACCGCTTATATAATGATTTGTTAGATTTTCGAGTACAAATACACGAATAATTCAAATAGTTCGAATATCAGTTCCGGATCGAATATGAATCTGATTTAAAAATTCAAATAATAATTGAGTACAAATATGAATATACCAAATATTTTGCCAAATTAGAATCCAATATTTTAATATTTGACTCAATTCGATTCATTTACAACCCTATAAGATACTAGAGCTTCAACAGTAATCCCAACACTAACAATTGAAACTTGTCCAAGAAATTTAAACAAAAATGCTTAGGAAAAATGGCATGAACTTATCTCCATCAACAGCTCTTACAATGATGCAGCAGGACGTTTCCAATAACACCATTTAATAGAATAATAGGAATGGGAAAAAATTAATCTAAATCAGACTTACAAGAATTCCTTCAAGATCCTTAGAAGAATAAGCATGTACAAGTTTCCCCTTCTCTCTTTTCTTATACCTGGATGTAAAATATCAAAATCAATAAATATCATAGTAATAATTTATTTTACTCGTACATGGAGATTAGATATGAATTATAGCTCACCTTCCTTGTGGTCGAGTAGCCTTGACAACTGCATCTAAATTGTCCTTAGAAGGATTGGGTTCTTCGTCTGCTTTATTGGCATCTGATACTTTTTCTGTTAAATGCAACGGTAACCCCATTGTCAAATTTAAACACTATAATATGAACCCAAAAACAAAATCATTTTTTTTCTAAAGTATATGTACCTTCATCATCCTTGTTGATTTCAACTGTTTGCTGCCAAATTATAAAATGATGAAGAACATTCAATTAACTCACAAGAGGAAATAATAAAGCAAGGAAATATAATAAAATAGAAAAGAGATGTAGTTTACCACTTTCAATTTCTTTAGGATACTATCAAATTGAGTGGTATCAAAAGCCCATGCATTTGGTTTCTCTGTACCTATACCTGTATGCACCAAATTAAAATAACATCCTTCATTAATTAAATATGAATTACAGAGATACAATAAACATCACAAAAAATTATCTTTCCTTTAATAAAAAATGAGATAGCAAAGGAAGACCAACCTAAAGTATCTTGCTTGTTCTTCACCTTGACATATCCTTTAATTCCTTGTTTTTCTTTACCAAGCCCTTCTCCTTCTTCCCATCCCTGAATAAGCATTAAATTTAGGTTACAATCATACATTTAAACCAATAACAATATTGATGATAGTTCTTATTTTTGTAAAGAAAGAATTGCATTTAGATTAGTGTAGCAATATAAGAAGACTTTGAGCATCAATTCAGCCTAAAAAACAAATCGGTGTAAATCCAACAACTGATGCAAGACCAAGTAGAATTATTGGAATAAAACCTAATACTACAAATCGTTATCACCAAAACAAATGCCACAGAAGCATATAGTTGAGAAGGAGAACTGAAAACGTTTACATTTTTATTGATTTCTGCAATTCGGAGCCAATTACATATACCGATTCTAAATTCATAATCACAGAATTGCATACAGAGTAAACTATGAACGATTGACCAGAGTCGAAGTATTACCATTTGTTTCATGAGGCGGAAGGCGGCGGAGCTTCTGTCAACTCCGACGTACCGGAGAGGAACTTCAGGCGTCGCCATAGTCACAAATGAGTCCTTTCCTCTCTCTCTCTATCTCCGATTGCTGCAACAAAGATGGAGAGGGAGATGGAGGGAGGCGCGGAAAGGTATGGAACGGCAGCTGCGCGAATATTAAAAACCTAAATCTGTACGGTTGAGATTTTTCTTTCCTTTAGATCAACGGCTAAAATACGGGGTGTTGGTATTTGATCAATCGGTAAGGCTGAGTTTGTGTTGAGATTCACACAGATGAATTTAGGACTTTGCGCTCCCGTCTCATACGAATTTGAGATTTAGAATCCGATTTTTAAATCTCACATTCAGTCCACACCATTCAGTCCACACATACAAATACCTATAAAATCCATTATTATTTTTTCAATACATCACACTTTATATACTATATTACTTTTCTCAAGTATAATAATATAACATCAATCACTATTAAACATTGATTTGACATAAAGTTAAATCACACCCTACTCAGATCTCAAACAAACACATATATTTACTATTTATCAAGGATTTTAAATCTCCGAATTCTAAAACTTTGACTTGCTTTGCACATTTAAATCCCAAAACAAACGCAACCTAAATCTATTTAAGCAACAAGTGAACCGACCCGAACCGAAAAACCCAAATCTAGAATTTGATCCGAAACCGAATTATGTATGGATTCTTTAGAAATCGGATTAACTATAAATTGCAATATATATTGTTATTCATTTTATAAATTGCAATTTGTATTTTTTTTTAATAAAATACAATTTGTATTAGTAAATAGTGATAGATTCAAATCCGAACTCATTTATTATGAAATTTTTCGATTAGATATATTTCCAAATGATATATTGTAAACATTATAATGTCAAAAAGTATTTTAAGAAATATTAAATTGAAGAAATTTGATATAAAATTTTCAAAAAAAAAGAGCCATTGAAATTTATCATTTTTTACTAGTACAAGTTTATAGGTTGCATTTTGTTACAGGTTGCATTTTGTCAATTTGCAATTTGTAAAAAAAGTCATAAGTAGAGGTTCCAATTTTTATTGTTAACACTTGGAAATATTAGGTGATAAATCCATAATTCATTCAAATATTTATCAACACAAATCAGCATCAGAAATTAAAAGAAAATTCTTGAATCTATTATTATTTACAGATTGATAATTCCGATTATTACACGAAGGTGAAAGAAGCAAAGTTTCGAATCAAAAATCCCAAATATACAAGAAAATGAAAGAAGCAAATTCGAAACCAAAATTTTATGACAAAAACTCATATGAGACGATTTCATTCATGAGGACGGATTATAATTTAGCACAAATTAACATTCACTTTTTCCAAAATATTAAAACGTCAATAATCAAATTATGTTTCGTATCATCGTGAGATCATTCTACGCAAGTGTGCCTCAAATCCTAAATATGAAGCACTCACTTAGTTAGGTGAAAAACTAAACAAAATTCAGCAGTAATTCCTGAGAAATTGTTCAATTTCAGATTTGACTTTGTTGACGAAGGGTTTTTCTTCTTTGTTGGGCTGGGCCCATTCCCAATGTAATAAAAATGATGAGACAAGAAAAGGCGCGGCCCATCTTCTGTTTTTCAAGGAAAGGGGGCTGGCATAATAACAAGAGTAAGTCTTGCATGTAATCGAAACGAAACGAACCGAGTATTGGATTATTTGAGATCGGTTCGTTTAGTTTTGGTTGGAGTTCAAGCTTAATTGTTAAATATTTACTAATTTTTTCGAGATTAATTGAGCCTATACGAGCACAAAAGAGCTTCATAATTTTAATATTAGATCAAATTATTCATCAATTAATTATAAAAAATAAAATTTTATATTTCTAAAAATCATATATATCTACTAAATTTTATAATTTTATTTACTTAAATAAGTTTAAAATTACATATTTTTATATTTATCATATATATTTAGTGTAAAATTTATAAATTAAAATCAAACTACTTATTATTATCTATACGAGCTAGCTCACGAGAATACCATCGAATTTGAGTTTGTTTGTCTATGTTGACGAGCTTTATTAAACAAGCTCGAACGAATATTTATCGAGTCGAATCCTGAATAATTCGTGAACGGCTCTGTTTGATTACATCCCTACATGAGACGGCTTCATTGAGGCGGAATATAATTTCGGAATAATGTTTTAATTAACACTTTTGAAATGATGAATTAATATTGATTTGCACTTGTTTGTGCATCATCTCACTATGAGACGGCACAAGTGTTTGTTTTATAAGAATGACAAGTCTCTCTCTGCTTATTTCTCCATCTCCATAATTTAGGATGATTTTTTAACTTTTCATATTGAATTAACATATCAGTACTTCATTTTATTAAAAGAGTTTAATTTTCTAAAGTATGCAAAACTAGGCATTGCTGTAGTTTTATTGTCCTCTTTTGTTAAATAAGCCATTGATCAAACTCTCCTTTGTTAAATAAGCCATTGATCAAACTCTCCATTCAAATAAGAGGTGGAATTCAACTAAAATACGGAAAATTATGAATAGATATATATTTAGATATTGAAATTTGACTTGTGCTAAATTTTGTTAAGAATTTAACAACCTTTATCTGTTGATAATCAACGAATTATAATATATATTCGAATTATCATTTATAATCAACAAACTCATAAGATAAATAAAAATTCCAACAGATTCGAATTAGTATATTAAATGTATGGTTTTTTTTTCGAAGGCATATATTAAGGGATGAGTTTATAAATAGCCTAACATAAAAATAAATATTTTTTTTATCATAAAAATTATAATCATTCTTTTTTAGTCAAGATAATATATTTTATTTCAATTTTACCCTTTTTCTTATTCTTTTATTATTTTAGTTCGTACCACCATATATACCTTGTACCAACATTATTTCAGTCCGTACTACCCTTTAATTAACCCCGTACCACTATCATTTCAATCTGTAAAGGTCGATCGTTTCAGCCCGTACCACCATTCTATTAACTCCGTACCATTATCACTCCCGCGCCACACTTATTTCAATCCCGTACCACTCTTATTTTAACACTGTACCACTATTATTTCAGTCCGTATCATAATTTAATTCAATTTGTCCCATCATTTTTAAATTTGTACCACAATTTAATTAATTTTGTACTAAAGTATATTAACCCCATACCACCATTTAATGAAGCCGGTACCATCTTTTCTTTTAATTTTTTATTAATTTTATTAAAGATATAATTGTCCAAAAAATTAAGTATTCTTTTAGCTAAAAAAAGAATCAAATAAAAAACTTTCATAAAAAAGAAGTTTTTAAATGAGAGGGGCTAAAAATGAGGTCTTCTCTGTATGTTGGATGTATTCGATTCATTCAAACTTCATACTGCAAACGAGCAAATCTCGCGCGTCATTATCTTTCATCACAAAGAACATAAATGAAGGAAGAAAGGGATGTCAAAATTAAGGTCAAATTTCAACATGTGGGTATTTATAAGTTTGGAAGAATATATGGGCCAGGTTTACAATTAAGAATCCCAACTATATTTTAGACCCAAGAATAGGACCAGCACTACAATACCTAAGCAAATTTTGGATATATCAGATCTGTATTTAGCGTCATTAGGGTTTGTTAACATTTAAAATTAAGAGCCTGTCAAAAAAAAAACATTTAAAATTAAGAGGATTTTTTTTTTTGGGAAAGAAAAGTTATATTATAAAAATTGAAGTAAATTACAATAGTCCAAGAGAATTAATATTACTCTTAGGAAAATTACATCTAAAATCTAGAACAATTGTGTTAAACGATGTTTGGGGTCTCTATTCCATTCCAAAAATGAGAAGTTATTGACGAAGTTGTTGGGCTTCAAGTCCCAACTTATCGATCGAGTTGAATGAATTTTTATGGTTTCGGCCCAATTTTGGGTATAAATACCCTTCTGATTCATTGTATTTATTATTACCGAAATTATTAGTAAATCTTCTGGTATGGTAGTGATTTCAAACGTAGTCATTCCTGACGATCTGGGTTAGCAAAATTTGTGTTATTCACTTTTCGTTCATATAAATTTCTCCATATTGCAGTCAAATTCCTAACCACTTGTATCTAGAGCATCAAGTTCAGAAGATCTAGTGGGAGCAATTATGATGGAATAAATTTCGGATTCTGGAAGTTGCACATCGAGGATTACTTGTACGATAAAGATGTGTATCAACCTTTGAATACGAAACTCAGATTCATGAAGGACGATGAGTGGAAGTTTCTAGATAGGAAAGCGGTGAAAGTGGTTCATCTATTACAGGAACGTCACACTCCATACGATAAAGGCAAAAACCACCAAGGAGATGTTGAGGATTCTGACTGAGATGTACGTAAAGGCATCAGTCGCGAACAAGGTTCATCTGATGCGGATGTTATTCAACATACGGATGACAGAGAGTACTGTGGTGGCCAATCATCTTAACAGTTGACATCGAGCTATTCATATTCCGAAAACAAAAAAATGGTGAATTTTTCAAAAGGAGGGAGAACCTTGAAGAAGCAGAAGTTGAAATTAGTCCACAATAACTTGTGGGGTCCAGCACTTATGATATCTTTTTGTGGATTGTCATATTAGATGACTTTCATTGTTGACTATACGAGAAAGGTATGGGTTTATTTTATGAAAAATAAGTCTGATGCCTTTAATGATTTCAAGAAGTGGAAGACTCTTGTAGAAGTTGAGACAGATCTCAAAGTGTAGTGTTTGAGATCCGATCATGGTGGAGGGTACAAGCTCCGTGTGCTCAATGAATTTTATGCAGCGAATTGAATTCACATGGAGGAAACTGTGAGAGGAACCCCTCAGCAGAACGATGTTGTAGAATGTATGAACATAATTTTATGTGAATGTGCTACAAGCATGAGACTGGAGTGTGGGTTGCTAAAAATGTTTTGGGTTGATGCAATTAACATTATGACTTAGTTAATAAACTGAGAACAATCAACTCCCTTGAAAAATCGCATACCAGAGAAGGTCTGGACTGGTAAAGAGGTAAATTTTGTCTTTTCATCGAGTATTTAAGTGTGTTTCATATGTTTATATTGATGTTATTGATAGAAGTAAATTGGATGTTAAATCTATTAAATGTATGTTTATTGGATATGAAGGTGATGAATTTGGTTATCAATTTTGGGATGAACAGAATCGAAAGATAATTCATAGTCGAGATGTCGTATTTAATTAGCAGTTATTGTACAAAGACAAGTTGGGCACATCTAAAGCAGTTGGTTCTGAGACTCAAATTATTGAGTTAGATCTTTTGAACCCAGGTGGTAGCTAGTAAGGCGGTTCATAATGACCAAGTGGTTGTTGAGGAAGAATCACGTACACCACTAGCAATAATTCCAGCTGTGAAGACCCACATGAGACCATCGATCACCTGATAGGTACACACCTTTTCTCCATTATTTATTGTTTACTGTCGGTGGTGAGCTTGAATGTTATGTAGATGCTTCACGTAGTGAGCATGTGAGCAAGTGTAAACTTGCGATTGATGATGACATGCATTCATTGATGACCATTGAAACTTGGGAACTAGTTGAGCTCCCAAAAGGAAAAAGGTGTTGCATAATAAGAGAGTTTACAAAATTAAAGATGAGGCAGATGGAAGCAAGCGTTACAAGGCAAAACTGGTTGTGGAAAGTTTCAGCAGAAATATGGTATCGATTATACCGATATTAATTTTTACTCCTGTTGTGAAACTAACTACCATTCGTTTAGTTTTGAGTTTTACGACTGTAGAGAATTTGGTGTTAGAGCAGATGGATGTGAAAATGGTCTTTCTTCATGATGACTTGGTAGAGGACATTTACATAAATCAACCAAAAGGATACTTGTTGCAGGTGAACAGTGAATTTGCTTGTAAATTGAAGAAGAGCTTGTATGTAATACATTACAATATTACAAGAAGTTTGATGACTTCATGCACAAGATTGAGTTCAATAGGTTTGAGGCTGAATATTGTTGCTATTTCAAGAGGTAGGATAATGGTTATATGATTTGATATTATATATTGATTACATGTTGATAGTAGGCTCTAGTGCTCGAGAGGTGAGCAAGTTTTTTTTTTTTTTTTATCAGGCAAAAAGAAGTATGTTAATCAAAAGCTCAGATGGTATAAAAAAACCACTGAGACCATATTTACAGTTACAACAAGAGCAATGAAAATCCAGAAACTTAGCAATCAAGAACAGTTCTAGGATTTTACAACCAACTAGAGAAAGGACAAGTCTCTGGAATAAGGTTTTTCACCTGATACCAACTCCATACTCTCGCTTTCATTTCTTCAACAATACTTTCAACATTAAAACCTTCACCACTAAACATAAATTTATTTCTAGCCTTCCAAATCAACCAAATAACATATTCCCAAATATTGATAGCAATTATTTTCCCATTTTTTCGATTAAGAAGAATAGAGTAGAAAAGAAAATAACGAGCAACCTGGTTGGGGATAGCTATCGGTGAGTCTAGCCAATCGTAGCACTTGTACCAAATATCATGGGCAGTCGGGCATAGGATGAAGAGGTGATCTACAGTTTCTGGGCATTCTCCACAAAGAGGGCAGTAGGGTCAACGGAAATAGGCAGGATGTTGCGTCTCATCAAGTTGCTCTTTGTAGGGAGCCTATTCCAAAGTACCTTCCACGATGTAGAGAGACTTTTAAAGGCGCCATCTTACTCCACACCACCGATAATTCTTGTAACACGTCGTCATGTAGGACATCTTCCTCGTCAAGCTCAACAATACTGTTGTATGCTGAGCTTGTCGTGAAACTTTTCGATCGATTCGCCTTCCATTTCCATCCATCCACCTTGTCAATAGAGATTTTAATCATGTTAATCAAAACTACAAGATTTAAAAAAAAAAATAGTTCCATATCAAACAGATTACGCCTCCATCTCCACTTCCACTACCACACCCCCTCAACCCAATCCTCCATCTCTTTAATACTCTAATTATTTCCAAGACACAAGTTGAAGAATCTCGGAAACATAGTTTTTAAAGAAATATCCTCCACCCATCTATCATGCCAAAAATTGGTACCCCTCCCATCTTCAATGACTTTTTCTATATTTTCAGAAAGCCATTTCCCTCCAGTCCCTCTTCCTAACCCGACTACATCACGCCGCCAACTTGACCAATTTAAATCTCTACTAGAAAAAAATAATCCCACCCTTCCCTAAAGTTACGTTTCTTGGGTAAACAATAAAAAGACAGATGGTAGATTGGAATTTCGTATAACACCACCTAGATAACAGTGATCTGACCCCCGAAAGAATTTTTCCTATACTCCCAGGATTTCAATCTGATTTTACCTTATGCACGAGATGAGCCCATTCATCTATTTTTCTATGGTTCATTCGGACTCGAATTCCTAAATAAGAGAAAGGAAAGGAGTCAGTATTGCATTCTAACACCTCTGCCATACGGGCCAGCTCCCTTGGGTCAACATGAGAGCCCATCAAGCAGCACTTACTGAAGTTAACCTTGAGACCTGACAACATCTCGAAATTCTTATGAATGCATTTTAAATCCTACACATTTGTTGGATGGTCGTTCACCATAAAAATTGTATCATCGGCCTGAAGATGCGAAATATTCATCTTTTTTTTTACCAATCTCAGAAGGCCACAATAGATTCTCATTTACTGTTTTTCTCCTCTTTCCATGTTGAACTCCCCAGACGGGCTCCCATTTACAAGGACATTAGCAGTGGCTGAGAACACACAAGTCATGATCCAACTCCTCCACTTATATTTGAAATTAAATTATTTCATCATCTCCTCCAAATCTTAGGCTTTAGCAAAATCAATTTTGAAAAAAGTTCTTAGAAGTTTTTTCCTTTTCGATTCTTTAATTGCAAGTTGAAGAAGCAATTGTCTGATCGATTTGCTATGAAGGACCTTGGAGAGGCCAAACAAATCTTTGATATGTATATAGATCGTGATAAGGTGGCAAAAAAAAAAAAAATCTTTCGCAGGCTGGATATATCAAGAAGGTCTTGAAGATGTTCAGTATAGAAGAACCGAAGCCAGTTTGTGTCCCTTTGAGATGTCAGTTCAAACTATCCAATAAGGACTCACCCAGTAATGAAGAGGAGCAATCACACATGCAGAAGACACCATATGCTTCAACAATTAACAGTTTGATGTATGTTATGGTTGTTGGGAAATTAGGGTGCCCGGATCTATTCGAGATGATTTTTAAATACATATTTAAATTAAACAAATAATTACTAACATGAATTAATCCTAAATTAATTCAACATAATAATTAAACAACATGCGTACACATAATTCACGTAAATCCTAAAGATGCGGAACTAGGAGTTACAGGATTACTAACCTCTTGTAGAAACAACCTTTTAGACGATGGATCAACCCAAGAGCCTTCCCAAATATATCCCAGCGTCCACAAACGTTATCCGGTGGGAGGATTTGCACGAACTGTTTTAATGGGAGAGAAATTAAATATTTTGCTACCACCTTTGTGGATTTATAATATTTCCAACACATGGAATTGCACTTGGGAATGAAGAGCTCATCCCCTATAAATAGGGAGGAGGGGGCGGAAATTAGGGTTGGAAAAATAAGGAAAAAAATCTTTTCTTGGTCTCCAAGAAATCTTGAATATATCTTCTATATTCTTTTCTCCTTAATTAAATTTTCCATAAAAAATTCTTTCCCCTCTTCTACCTATATATTTCAAAAATTACAAGCCTAAAGGAGTCAAGATTTGACTTCTTGAATTTATGGGATAATTATGTATTCCTACAATAATTATCTCTTTCCATAAAATAGCTACAAGAAAATCAAGACAATCTTTTCTTCCTTTTTGGCCACAAATTTTCGAAAATATCTCTTGGAAATATAGCAAGAATTTTCTTCTCTCTCTCATTAATTGGACTGTATTTTGGGCTATTTGGGGGGGCTTTAGGAGAGTTAAGATTGGACCTTCAATGGACTATGAAGATTTAATATTTTGAGCAAAATATTATTCAAGTCCATTAATATTAATTTACTCCACTATAAAATTAATATTGAACTATCCATCTTAACCCATATTACGATTTCACATATAATATGGCTCCCGGTCATTATTTCCCGCTTTAAGATTATATTAGTCCATTAATTAATTAAGCCACTGAACAAGCTTTATATTAATTAACATCTTTGTCCTTGGAGTAAAGACAACTCAACTTTATTATCCATACCGGAAATAAATTTTCACTTGCAAGATTTGGTATGATAAAGGATATGAGCCCACCAAGGGGACAAATCAAGCAAGACGTACTTGCACGCTTTATTCTCCGTATGAAATGTCAGCAATCGTCATGTAATTAATAATATTGCCCAATATATAAGGTATCGAATAACATTGACTCTCTTCCCATCATAAATCAAAGCAATAGTTATTAATTTCACACGATCCTATTTAAGGGACGGAGATTAAGAAATAACGCACCACTGAGGTCTAATTCTTGTATATTCAGTACCAAAGAATTTGTCCTCCTGTAGGTCCTCATTCAACGCACCTAAATGTGTTAGTGTGATCCATTGGTCAAGACAAGTCAATCTGGGTCTCACACTTCAACCGTTCATGATGGTTCGTTCATTTCCATCTGGGTTGTGAATTTGTACTTAGTTACGAGGGTTGTTAATTTGATCTTCAGTGATCGGGTATCACCAAATTAACTACAACGTAATACATACTGTCTTATTGAACGGGTTTGTAATAAACATATATAACATTCATTCATATTTAATGCAACAGTGATTAAATAATTTATTTCAGTGAATAAATAAGAAACTTCAGTTTGGTTATACAAAGTAAAAGCATACTTTTCAGTATAACCCCAACAATGGTGTGTGGGTAAGCAGCATTGAGAGGTAGTAAAGTGGATCCTCAAGTACGTGAGAGGTAATACAGAGAGTTATGTTTTGAATGTAAATACAATGTTCAATTGGTAGGGTATGTTGATGTAGATTTAACATCCAATGATCTTGACAAAAGGATTAGTATAATTGGGTATGGATTTACTTTTGGTACTACAACAATTTCTTGGGCTTCCTAAGAAGAATGTAGGACAGCCCACTATAGAAGCAAAGTATGTAGCAGTAACTGAGGCTAGTAAAGAGATGATATGGTTGTTGAATCTCTTGTGTGAATTAGGGAAGAAACAAAAGGATAGTATTATCAACACTGATAGTCAAAGATATATATTCACTTAGCATATAACCCAATTTTTCACTAGAGAATGAAGCACATTGAATTGATGTATCATTATATTAGTTACCTCATGGAGAATAAGATCTTGCAGCTGATGAAGATTCGAGAAAGTGAGAATCCTGTTGATATGCTGACCAAGTTGTGACCTTGAGAAGTTGAAGCTATGCATGGCTTTAGCTGGCCTTGGAATCGGATGAAGGTTTGACAATACTACCAGTGAGAGTTATCGGTAAGATGGAGGAGACAAATTACATATGTAGTCAGTCTTCAGTTTCGGGTATAAGTACCACTCCGATTTATTGTATTTGTTATCACCGAAAATATTATTAAATCTCCTTACATAATAGTGCCTCCAGACGTAGTCATTCCTAACGAACCTAGTCAATAAATATATGTTGCTTATTTTTCGTTCATATCAATTTATCCATAATTACAGTCAAACTCTTAACAGAACTTTTCGTTTACCATTAACCACGACCACACACCGTTGCTTTAATCCATGTATCTTTGTGGCTCTTGGTTTTGTTCCATTGTGCGCCTTTCAGTAAGTATAAATCCTTGTACCCTCAATTTTCAAAAGAACTCTTCACTATTTTTCATTGTTTCACTGCACTCTTTCATTCTCTACAATCACCACACCACACTGATTTTTCAAAAGAACTCGTTCACTACCTCTTTTTTTTTTCATGAAATTCTTGAAGTAATTCAGAACATTCCTTATCATTTGTGGGATTTTGAGTTCATTGTGATCATTTTTCCCTTGAGATCAATTTTGAACTTCAATTTCTTATTCGACTAAGATTCATTTGAGCAAATAATAACTCGTTCCAAAAACTGTCACGGAACATATAAAATAAATAGACGCAAGTTAACCCAATCTCAAATAATAAGATTAATTATAAAAATTAATAAAAGAACATTCTATTTTGGAGTTTGGACTTGGAAAAATTATTACTACAATTTCAAACGACACATTTGACCAAGATTTTGACGACCATTTGACAAAAAGAGTCAAACGTTTTTTCTGTTGCTCAAATTAAAATTTGATTCATATTAATGTGATTTTGGACCATTCAATGCGCCACGGGTGATAAAATTAATTGTCTGCGTCAAAACAGATGAAGTAATGAAAAAAATGTGGCAATTCTCCCACATATTAATGCATATTAACCCAATGCATTTTAAAATTGTGAAATTTATTACACTAAAAAGTGTAATTATTTACATTGAATCGTGTAACTATTTTTTTTCAAATTAATAATTACACGGTCCATTATAAATAAAATGCATCTTTTAATATAAGTGCACTTCGCACCTGGATTTGGATGCATACTAAGACTTGACCCAACATTTTTATATGGAACACACGAAGGGGGATGAATGTTCCCTAGCGAGCTGAGTGAAAAATATTGCGTGTCTTAATTATAGCCATCATAATGCATGGTTTTTTACTTGAGTTTGGATTCCATATAAAGAATATCATGATTTCATTTCGTCTTTATACATAATACATATCCGTGCATGTGATTATTACGTAAGAGAATCGAATTGATCTCCTATTCATATTCTCTTATTTCTTTGCAAAGTTCATGTTCTTTCCCTAATTCCGTTATTATACATATATTCTTGTAGAGCTAAAAATGCTTTGGAATATTAAAAGCAAGAACGTGGAACTTATGAACAACGAATTTATTAAAATTAAAATCCTAACTAATCCTTGATTAGAATACATAGAAGGTCCACGTATAAAAATATCAGTGAGTAGAATAGACGTCCATGTATTTTTTTGAGGAACAAACTGTAGATCTTCAATGAAAATTGTTAATCATGATATTAATTAATTTTATATTTATTGATCTAACCATTTAATTACGGCGACTAATATCCTTTTTATAATGTATTCATACCCTTTAGTTACTATTACTACACTACAAAAAATATTATTTAACGAGGACATTAACAAGAGCTATAAAAGTCCTCGTTAATAACAAGGATTTTAAAGAGAGTTCTAATAACCCTTGGCACAAAGGAAGAATTTCAGAGTTCTTGCTATTAACGAAGGCGTTAACAAGCAATAAATTTCTCCTTGTTAGTACCGAGGGCTTTAAAATACAAAAACTATATGATACATATGTTGTGTGCATGATATGCGAGGTCGGGCCCGATCAGTGAAAGATCTCAGAGAGTTTACTAAAGATTTCTACAAGTAGATCACCTTGTTGATCTACGTGGGACAAGGGCATGTCGCGATGGGAGTGCCCGACTTGTGAGAGGCGCGCTGACCTCGGTTTTACACAAGTACACTGCATTAACTACGATTTTACTAGTGTCAGACGGGCAGCGCCGAGGAACATACCTAAAGATGGTCTTAATCAGAGGAATGTCAGTAAATGACAGTAATGATGAATGACTAGGAGTACTTAAACGGCTAAATCCTTGATTATCCGGATTTATCTTGGGCGACGTCCCAGCGAGGTGCCAAAAGACCCGATATTCCAGACGACCTCTCAAGCGACCTCCAACCAGGGTCACATCAGTCTTGTAGCATTTAATGTTTTGTAGAAGTCACTTTCGGCTCCTTGTACTTGTAACTAGGGAAAGTGAGCTCCACTCTCCCAAACCCTATATATATGGGTCATTTATGACCAAGAACACTAGAGAATTCAAGAACACACCCAAACTCTTGCAAATTTATTACTCAAGCACTTATTCTCTCAATCCATCTTATGACACAAATGCAACCTACTTTTCACATTTATTGTTTGTGTAACTAAAATCATCAAGCCACATCATTAAACCTTAATCCATATATTTTAGTTCACAACAACATACAATATTTATTAAAAGTGAGAATTAAATAAATGAATCACCTAGCTTAGTGGCAACACTAGAGAACAAAAGAGTTTTGCACGTTTCGAGTTCAAAATCCTTAATTATATTTTTAATATATATATAATACATATTTATTAGAAATGTGAATTTACTCTCTCATGTTAGGGCATATTTATTTTTCAATTAATACATTTAGAATAAAATATAAAATATATAATACATATTTATTAGAAGTGTGAATTTAATGAATGAATCACCATATTGGGGCATGTTTATTTTTTAATTAATTTAATTATATTTAATAAAACAAAATATATATGATATATATTTATTAGAAGTGTGAATTGAATGAATGCACGGTGCACCTGGATGCATACAAGACTTAGCCAAAAGTTTGTGCGCAATAGCTCTTGGGTTCGAAACCCAGCTCTCGCATGTTGGGGCATGTTTATTTTACAATTAATTATATGTAAGTATAAAAAAATACAGAAAATATATGATACATATATATTAGAAGTGATAATTTAAATAATGAGTCACCTAGCCTAATCACAACACTAGAGTACATAAGAGTTTTGATCGCAAGAGATGTCAGGTTCGAAACCCAGCTCTCGTCCAGACATTGCCAATACTTAAAATTATTTTTTAATGAGGGCAGGGCGAAAAGTCCCTTGTTAATACTGAGGGCAAATATTATCTCTTTTTAATGTTAGCAAAGAGAAAGTTATCAAGGATTATTCGTCGTTAGTTAATACCCTCATTAAATCAATTTAACGAGGGCACGACCTTGTTAAATGATAATTTTTTTTTGTAGTGCTAATACCCTTGTTGTAATATTGTTGCAAGTCATTTTTTAATGAGAATACTATGTGGCTAATTTTAAAACAACTCACAAACAAAATAAGTACGTGTACAATATTACAGTAAATAACAAGAAATTGTTGACTTAGTTCATCAATAAATGACTACTCTGGGGGCATTCAAAGTCAGGGATGTTATATTGCGAGGTTCAAGTATACAGTACACAATACTACTCGTGATGAAAACTTCCTTCTATGAAAGATGGTGATTTGGAGAATGTTTCGAGTCATTTTTTATCGAGAGTATTATGTGGCTAATTTGGTAACAACTCACAAACAAAATGATTAATCGAACAAGAACACTGCGGGAAGAACCGTAGTTCTTCCCTCGAAAATGCGGTGTAGGTATATAGTGGAATGAGGAAACATTCGGTGTGTGTCCTTTACAATGAACAAAGGTCTTTATATAAAAGGACCAAAGACGACAAATCATAAAACGACAAATCGTTAAACGACAAATCAATAAGCACAACAAGTCGTTAAGCACGATAAATCGACGACACGACAAGTCATGTGCATAAAGCATGACAAAACATATGCGTAAGCACGACAAATCACGTGGTCTCGGTGGGACCTGCAGAAATGTGATAATTCGTCCTGCTGACGTGTGATAAATCTGGTGATGCTGACGTGTGATATATCTGAGCACAACAATAGCCCCCAATTTTGGGCTGTGACGTTGTTTAGAGCTCGATCTTGTTTCATGTCTCGACCAGATTTCATGTTTTGTTGTATCTGCGATTGATTGTTTGCCTCCGAGCTTGTTTTGGTGCCCAGATGAGATCTTAATTGTTCAAGGTCTCGAGCCCTCAAAGATGTGAAGCATCGAGGATACCGACCCCTCAGGTTTGTCTGAGTCTTCAGGATGTCTGATTTCTTCTTCCCTGATTTGATCAGTCGATCTAAATTCAGGTTTCGTGCCGAGGCAAACCCGTCGCCGACGAGTCTTTTTTTTGTGCTCAGATTGGGGGGAGCCTACGTCGACGAAGTCATTTTCAGGCTTTCGTGCTGGGAGCTCCCATCAGATGAGTCTTTTATGTGCTCTCGTCTTGCAGGGAGCCCCATCGCATGAGTCTTTTACGTTTTCAAATGGGGGGAGCAGATCTGCATGCGAGTCTTTTTCAGGCCAGACTGGGGGAGCCCTGGCTGCTCGGTCTTTCTATCTTTCGTGCCGGGGAGAGCCCCGTCAGACGAAGTGTTTTTTCAGGCAGTGATTGAGGGAGAGCCCATCAGACGAGTCTTTTTCAGGTTTCAGATCTGGGGAGCCCATCAGATGCAGTCTTTTTATCAGGTTTCGTTTCGGGGAGAGCCCGTTTACACCGAGTCTTTTCTGTGCTCAGATTGGGAGAGACCTGTTATAACGTAGTCCTTTTAATGCATGTGGGAAAATGATCTTTGGGAGTGGCTCGTCGAAGAGAGCCAGATGGGATCCTGCTTGAGATGAGCAGGTCTTCAGAGATGGCTCGTGAGAAAGAGCTAGATGGGATCCTACTCGAGATGAGCAGGTCTTCTGAGATGGCTCGTGAGAGAGCTAGATGGGATCCTACCGAGATGAGGAGAGATGGTCTTTTGAGATGGATCCTACTCGAGAGAGTCTTTTGAGATGGGAGAGAGCCCGAGATCCTAGAGATGAGCAAGTCTTCTGAGATGGCTCGTGAGAGAGCTAGATGGGATCCTACTCGAGATGAGTAGGTCTTCTGAGATGGCTCGTGAGAGAGCTAGAGATACTTGAGGGAGCTAGGAGAGTTTGCGCTCATCGTTGACCACTTATGGCCGAAAGGCCACTCATCTCGGCCCGCATTGTTGCGGCGATGATAGGAGTAAATTTTGCGCCATCGTTAATTCACTTACGCCCAAAGTTAGCTTTTGACCTTTTACCCCGCATAAATCGCCTAATCGACCGTGGTGGTCTCCGAGAGAGCCAAAGTCGGCGAAGGCAAGGTGTTAATGCCGACAGAGGTGGACCGTCACGCCGAAACAATGAGCCAACATCTCATCACCGAGAAGACGGAGAATATTTCGCTAAATGGCGGATCGACATCGCCGAAAGAAGCGGAAGTTCGACGCCGAGGAGGTGGGCTGGTCGCCGTGTGGAAAGCCGATGATCTCTATCGCCGAGAAGGCAGAGAATATTGCTAAAACGGCGGATCGGACGCCCCCGAAGTTAGCGGAAAGCCGACGCCGAGGTGGCGGGCCGGTCGCCGCCAGGAAAGATGACGGCCTCGGCGCCGGAAGGCGGAGAATATTTTCGCTAAAACGGCGGATCGACATCGCCGAAAGAACGGAAAGACGACGAGGAGGCGACCGTCATCGCCGGAAAGCCGATTTATCTCATCGCCAAGAAGGCGAGAGTACTTTTCGCTAAAACGGGCGGATCGACGCCGCCGAAGTTAGCGTAAAGCCAACGCCGGGAGGCGGGCTGCTCATCGCCGGAAAGCCGGACGGTCTCGACGCCGAGAAGGCAGAGAATACTTTGCTAAAACTGCGCATCGATGTCGCCGAAGTTAGCGGGAAAGTTCGACGCTAAGGTGGCGGGCCGGTTGCCGCCGGAAAGCCTATAGCCTCGACGCCGAGAAGGCGGAGAATATTTTCACTAAACGGCGGATCGACATCGCCGAAGTTAGCGAAAGCTACTGCCGTGGAGGCGGGCTATTCATCGCCGTGGAAAGCTCGGCGGTCTCGACGCCGAGAAGGCGGAGAATGCTTCGCTAAAACGGCGGACTGGACATCGCCGAGTTAGCGGAAAGCCGATGCCGAGGTGGCGGGCTGGTCGTCGCTGTGAAAGCCGATGATCTCGACGCCGAGAAGGCGGAGAATACTTCGCTAAAACGGCGGATCGACGCCGCCGAAGTTAGCGAAAAAGCCGACGCCGAGGTGGCGGGCCGTTTGTCGCCGCGGAAAGCCGATTTATCTCGACGCCGAGAAGGCGGAGAATACATCACTAAACGGGGCGGATCGGACGCCGCCGAAGTTAGCGTAAAGCCGACGCCAGGTGGCGGCTGGTCGTCGCTGCGGAAAGCCGGCGGTTTCGACCGGAAGGCAGAGAATACTTCGCTAAAATGGTGGATTCGACATCGCTGAAGTTAGCGGAAAGCCAATGCCAGGTGGCGGGTGTGGTTGCCGCTGTGGAAAGCCGAGAGAATCTAAAAACGCCGACGCCGGAGAAGTTAGCGAAAGCTAAAAGGTGGCGGATCGACGCCGCCGAAGTTACGCCGGAAGGTAGAGAAAGCTAAAATGGGATCAGGCCGCCGCCGAGGAGGTCGGTTATGGGGCCGTTTGCCGCTATGAAAAAGCCGACGGCCTCGACGCCGAGAAGGCGGAGAATACTGCTAAAACGGGCGGATCGATGTCGCTAAAAGTTAGCGGAAAGCCGCCGAGGTGGCGGGCTGGTCGTCGCTATGAAAGCCGACGGTCTCGACGCCGAAGCGCGGAGAATACTTTTGCTAAAATAGAGGATCGATATAGCCGAAGTTAGCGTAAAGTTCGACACCGGCGAGGTATGGCCGTTTCATCGCTATGAAAGCCGACGGTCTCGACACCAAGAAGGCGGAGAATGCTTCGCTAAAACGGCAGACGGACATCACCGAGTTAGCGGAAAGCCGACGCCGAGGTGGTGGGCCGGTCGCCGCCGCGGAAAAGCCGGCGATCTCGACGCCGGAGAAGCGCTGGAGAATACTTCGCTAAAATGGCGGACTGGACATCGCTGAGTTAGCGGAAAGCCGACGCCGAGGTGGCGGGCTATTTGTCGCTGTGAAAGCCAACGATCTCGACGCTGAGAAGGCTGAGAATACATCACTAAAACGGTGGACTGGACGTCGCCGAGTTAGCGGACTAGACGTCGCCGAGTTAGCGGAAAGCCAACGCCGAGGTGGCGGGTCGGGTCGCCGCCGCGGAAAGCCGGCCGCCTTTACCCAGAAGGTAGAGAATACTTCGCTAAAACGGCGGACTAGACGTCACCGAGTTAGGGGAAAGCCAATGCCGAGGTGGTGGGCTGGTCGTCACTGTGAAAGCCGACGGTCTCGACGCCGAGAAGGCAGAGAATGCTTCGCTAAAACGGCGGACTAGACGTCGCCGAGTTAGCGGAAAGCCAACGCCGAGGTGGCGGGTCGGGTCATCGCCAGGAAAGCCGGCGATCTCGACGCCGAGAAAGCCGGAGAATATTTTCGCTAAAACGGGCGATCGACGCCGCCGAAGTTAGCGAAAGTTCGACGCCGAGGTGGTGGGCTGGTTGTCGCTGTGAAAGCCGACGATCTCATCACCGAGGAGGCGGAGAATGCTTCGCTAAAATGACGGATTGGACATCGCCGGAGTTAGCAAAATGCCAACGCCGAGGAGGCGGGCATAATCGTCGCCGGTGCCGGGGTGAAATACCGGCGCCGAAAGAGGGGCATAATCGCCACCGAGAAGGCGGTATTGCTGCCGCCGAGTAGGAGGGCATAATCGCCGCCAAAAGGGCAAGATAGCTCGCCGAAAGAGGCTGCATAATCATCGCTGGAAGCGCGGTATTGCCGAACCAAAGCGGGCATAATCGCCGGTGAAGCGCGTATACCAAGCCCGAAGTCATCGCCGAGAAGCAGGTATTGCTTCACGTAGTAGTAGGGGCATAATTGTCGAAGCGCGATATAGCTCGCTACCGGTAGGGGCATAATCGCCAATGAGAAGGCGGTATTATCGCCGCCGGTAAAAGGCATAATCGCCGCCGAGCGCAGAGATAGCCTCGCGCTTAATAAAGTGGCATAATCGCCGGCCAGGAAAGGCAGTGTGCCAGTGTGGGAGTGAAGTGAACTCAATCATCGGGAAAGTGATTATAGCTCTTGGCCAGAGTGGGCCGAGACATAATCGTCGTAGGAAGTGATGTTACTCTTGGCCAGTGGTAGAATAATCGTCGCCGAGGAAAGGCGGTATAGCCTCACGCTTGATGGGTGGGCATAATCTCATCATGGGAAGGCGGTATAGCCCTGCATGGAGTAAGTAGACATGAAATCATCGCTTAGGAAAGTGACGGTGTGCCTTGTTGGCAGGAGTGGTAGGGCATAATCGTCGTAGGGAAAGTGACAAGCCCTGTGCGATGGTAAGACATAATCGTCGCCCGAGAAGCGGTATTACTAAGCGGGAAGTATTGGCGGGCATAATCGTCGTAGGAAAGCGATGCTTCTAACGCCCGAAAAGAAGTGATCGTCGGCCCCAATGGCCAAGCGGTCTCGAAATAGAGAAGGTAGAGAATACTTCGCTAAAATGTCGGCCGACGCCGCCGAAGTTAGCGAAGTCGACGCCGAGGGAGGCGGGCATAATCGCCATCGAGAAGGCGAGGTTTAAGGTTTACGCAGAAAGGCGAGCATAATCGCCGCCGAGAAGGCGGTATTGCCAGACCGAGTAGGCGGCATAATCGCCGCCGAAGCGCGCGCAGATAGCCGGGCCGCGGTGCCGTATAAAGGCTGGCATAATAGCCGCCGAGAAGGCGGCATAATCGCCGCCGGTAGTAGGGTATAATTGCCGCCGGAGAAGGCCAGATTGCCACGGGCGAAAGAGGTGGACATAATCATCGCCGAGAAGGCAGATAGGCTCGCGCAACAGTAAAGGGCATAATTATCGCCGAGAAGGCGGTATTGCTCGGGCGCTGAGCAGTAAAGGGCATAATCGCCGCCGAGAAGGCAGATAGCTCGCGCTTTAATAGCGGGCATAATCGCTACCGAGAAGGCGTATAGCTCGCAATAATAAAGCGGGCATAATCGCCGCCGGTAGCGCAGATAGCTCGCTACAGTAAAGGGCGGACATAATCGCCGCCGAGAAGGCGTATAGCTCGCACCTAATAGGCGGGCATAATCATCGCCGAGAAGCATTCTTTCGCTGCCGAATAGGCGGGCATAATCATCATAGAAGAAGGCGTATACTTCGCGCCGAGTAGGAGGGCATAATTGCCACCAGAAGGCGGTATAGCTCGCGCCAGTAGGCGGGCATAATCGTATAAGAAGGTATAGCTTTTGCACCGAGTAAAGGGCATAATTGTTTGAAGAAGCAGATAGCTCACGCCCCAATCGGGCAGCATAATCATCGCCAAGAAGCGCAGATAGCCTTGTACGAAGTAGCGGGCATAATCGTCGCCAGAAGGCGGTATAGCTCATACCGAATAGACGGGCATAATCGCCGCCGTAGATAGGCGGTATACCGCGCTTGTGAATAGCGGGCGAATCGCATAATGGCTTTTTGTAATTGCCGTTAGTGCCCATTTTCTTCGAATGATTTGAACATTGGGTTCGTTTACGTCCGCCCTTCTTTCATTTTTGATTGTCTTATTGACGTTGCAATCGCTGATCGCCTTATTTAGGCGCGACCGGATGGGTTACTTTATGACCCCCCCTTTCGTTCTACGATCGCCTTATTTAGGTGCGATCACTTTCGTCTTAGGGTCCGTCTTATTTAGTCTGCGACCAAGACTCATCACCGCTGGCTCACGGTATCTGTAAAGACGAAGTCGTCTTTTTTTGATCGCTGCACCCATTACTCGATTTTTTGTTGCGGGGAATCAAAGTACAAACTTGTTCGTCGGTGAACATAGACTGGGCTCGTTCGCCTTTGTTTGGGTCGTTCGCTTAGGTGCGACCTCTTCAAGCAGCCACCGCCAAATTAAATGATAATAAACGAAAGAATGAAAAGCGAGAACATAAATATAATAAACTCCGGTGGGGTGGTAAAAGGACTACCAAGTAGAATCTTTGAGTAGCTCGCGAGACTCCGGTGCTCGTCTAATTTTTTTCTCCGATTCTTCAAGGCCAGATTTTTTTTTTTTTTTTTTTTTTTTCGGGCGAAAAATAATCGGGCCCAAAAATTAAACAATCCAATGTCAAAGCCCATATACCCATCGCTTAACTACCCAGCCCATAACACATCAGCAAACCTATTTGGGGCCCCAATGTCGGGCCAATAATTAAAAACAAAAAATCGGGCCCAAAACCTCTTTCTTTGTAGGGGCCCAACAATTATTAAGTTGGGCCCAAATAAAAATAGGATCGATCAAAACCCTTTTTGCTCTCATTCTCGAGGCACGATACGACACCATGAAACTTTCCACGGCGCATTTAAATCAAGTTTCATTGGGATTATCTTGAAAAGTATGCTTTTTACTTTGTATAATCAAACCTAATTTTCGGACTTATTTATCGAAATAAATTGTTTATCATCGATGCTTTAAATATGATTGAATGTTATATATATTTATTTGATAACTGTTCAATAATTCGTGACGTGTTACATCAGAGTTAATTTAGTGATACCGGATCACGAAGATTAAATTAACAAATCCCCTTGTAACTAAAAAGTACGCCATTCACGACCTAGATGGAAATGAACAACCATCGCGAAAGGTTGAGGTGTAAGGCTCGGGATTGGTTTGTCTTGACCAAGAGATTACACTAGTGCATGATCGATCTGTTGAATAGGACCTCTGGGAGGATAAATTCTTGAATCAACAAGGAAGAATTAGACCTCAAATGGTTCGTTGTTTCTTAACCTTCGTCCCTAAAATAGGATCACGTGGGATCGGTAACTATTGCTTTGACTTATCATGGGTAGCTTAATCGGAGAGAGATTCAATACTTTTTATCTTGGGCAATATTATTGGTCACATGTGATTGCTAAGATTTAATCTGAAGAATCGTGGTGCAAGTATGCTTGCTTGATTTGCCCTCGGGAGGTTCATAAGTTTTATCATACCAAATCTTGCAAGTGGAATTAGTTTTAGGTATGGATAATAATGTTGAACCGCTTCTCTAACCAAGGACAAAAGATATTAATTAACGGAAAGCTATTTCAGGTGGCTTGAATTATTTAATGGGCTAGATAATCTTAAACACGGAAATAATGACAGGGAGTCATATTGACTGTAATATGGGTTAAGATGGATAGTGCAATATTAATTATGTAGTGGGATTAATTAATATTTATGGGCTTGAATTATGTTGTGGCTCAATATTAGATATCCAAGATCCATTAGAAGGTCCAATCTTAAATCTCCTAAAGGCCCCCTGAGTAGCCCAACATATAGTCCAATAACTGAAAAAGGTGATTAAAATAAAATAAATATTGTTGCTTATATTTCCTCTAAAATTTTCGAAAATTATGGATAAAAGAGGGAGAAAGATTTTCTTTGAATTTTGTTATGGAATGAAGATATGTATTCTTGGAATACAAGATTATCTCATTAAATTCAAGAAATCTCCCACTTGGTTATACATAGTGATATTTCAAAATTTTTGAAAATATAGTGTGCAAGAAAGATTTTCTTGAAAAGATATTATGGAAGATATGTATTTCTTGAAATACAAGAATATCTCATAAATTCAAGAAGATCCAAATCTTGGATTCTTGCATCACTTAATTTTTGAAAATCTGCCATATTATAGAGGAGGTGGAATTTTGTGGAATATTTTAATTATGGGAAAAAAAATATATGAGATATATTCAAGATTTCTTGGTGACCAAGAAAAGTCTTTTCCCACATTGAAATATCACATAAATTTCGTCCACCCTCCCTCTTATAAATAAAGGGGATGATTAGTTCATTCCCAAGTACAATTCCATGTCTTTGGAAATTTTAGCAAATCCACATGTTGGTGCAACAAAGTTTATTTTTCCTTTTGTTAATTGTTCGCGAAAGTATCCTTCCAACCGGATTGTCGAACAAGGGCTAAGGGAATACTTGGGAAGTCCTTTTGGTTAGTCCGTCTCGACCAAAGCCACCGCCATCCCGAGAGAGTACGTTCACGTAAACCCGTAGATTCCGCGACGCCAGACGCTTTTTACGTGGCTTTTTATATGCATGATTTGTTGTTGCGATTATTATTTGAATTAATATAGGATTAATTCATGCTAGTAATAATTAATGAATTAAATTTGTATTTAAATATTCACCGAATAGATCAGGCAACTCATTCGTTTCCTTGTTTTAGGTAATGAAGCGGCGGTGGCGAGGTCGGTCGGACGACGTTGGTTTCCCGGAGCGAGGGCGATGGCGACTTCTACTGCTTGCGCCGATTTGAGGCGGCACCGGTTAAAGGGAGGAGCATAGTGGGGACCGACGGCCGAGGCGGCGTAATGGCGGGGCGGTAAATTGCATTAATTTGCGGATGATAGACAAAAAGTTTACTGCCCGCTCGCGCGGTTAGGCTTAAATGGCGGTGGAGCGGCGAATTGGTGATGGGGCGGCGCGACGTCAGCGGTGTCGTGCTCATCGGCGGAAGAAGAATTTTGGATTTAACGGTCAATGACTGCGGGCCGCGCTCCGTGGGCTTCATCTTCTTTCTTTTTTTTTTTTTTTTTTTTCAGTATGTATATGTGTATGTATATGTGGATGGATGTGTATCCGTGTATGTATATGTTGGTGTATGGATATGGGGGTTTTGAGGGTTTTGGATTTTTGTTTTGGGAATTTTGATTTTTTGGGATAGGGGGTTTCTGTTGTGTCATGAGCCGAGGGGTGGTGGTGGGGCGGTGCGCCATGGGGAACCGCCTGCACCTTCCGCCAACTTCCCTTCTGTTTCATCTGTATTTTTTTTTGATTTGTGTTCTTGTGATTTGTTTGGATTTGGATTGAAAATTCGACGTTGTTCTTGATTTAATTTTTCAATTGACCCTCCTTCTAGCGCCCAATTGTTGCGAGTTGCTTTTTTATCGAGAGTATTATGTGGCTAATTTGGTAACAACTCACAAAAACAAAATGATTAATCGAGCAAAAGAACATGCGGGAAGAACCGTAGTTCTTTCCCGAAATGTGGGTGTAGGTATATAATAAGTGGAGGGAAACATTCCGGTGTGTGTCCTTTACAATGAATCGTGAGGTCCTTTTTTATATAAAGAGGACCAAAGACGACAAATCATAAAAACGACAAATCGTTAAGCACGCATAAATTAATAAGCATGACAAGTCGTTAAGCACGACAAATCGATAAGCACGACAAGTCATGTGCATAAAGCATGACAAAACATTAAAGCATGACTTGTCGTGCTTATCGATTTGTCGTGCTTATTGATTTGTCGGGCTTAACGATTTGTCATGCTTATAATTTGTCGTGCTGGTCCTCTTTATATAAAGGACCTCACAGTTCATCAGAAAAGGGACACTTCATCGGAATGTTTCCCATTCCACTTATATACCTACACCCACATTTCAGGGAAGAACTACGGTTCTTCCCGCAGTGTTCTTGTTCGATTAATCATTTTGTTTGTGAGTTGTTACCAAATTAGCCACATAATACTCTCGATAAAAAATGACTCGCAACAGAGAATATGTGTGAGTACTTGGGAATTTTTTTCTGAACCTTTTTCTTGTTCTTGTTGGATCTATTTATAGGATTTGGATAAGCTGGTGGTGTCATGGCTTGAGCTGGTGGTGTCCTGGCTAGCACGAGCTGGCGATTTCTTAACATGCACGAATCTATGTGGTGTTGCCACGTTTTCTGTTTGTGCTTCTTTGGTTGACATTTGTCTTTACTTGCTCGAGAAGTATTCGACTTGTCATCCAGGTGGTGATGGTGGCCTCGTGGGTGACCCAATTCTTGTGCTCGCCAGGTGGTTATTTGCACTCATGAGGCTCGGCCCTTGTGGTCGTTCATTGGGCGTGGCCGCAAACCAAACACCACGGCCTTGATTCTGTGCTCACCCTAGGGGGCGAGCACACTCTTTTGCTCTCCACTCTTCCGGACCTCTGTTAACCATGTATGCATGCTCGCTCCCCGATAGGTTGTTTTGCTTGCCTGGAAAACGTTGTTGTAAACCAAATGCTTTGGTTCTTGCTGTCTGCTCGCCTTCGGAGGCGAGCGTGTCCTCCCTCCTCTGTTCGTCTGGGTTTCGTCTCTCCTTCTCTGTTCATCCGGGCTTCATCTTTCCTTCTCTGTTCATCTGGTTTTCATCTTTCCTTCTCTGTTCGTCTAGTTTTCTGCTCGACCATTACCCGTGTTCTCTTGTCTTGTTGAACGGTCACTGGGTTGCCGGGAGAGCATAATTTTTGCAGTATGATGGCTTTCGGGCGCCAAACCCTCGGTCTCCCTTTAAATCGGGCGTGCTTTCGGCGAAGCCAGATGGATGAGCCGGGATGTATCCAACCGGTGAACACTTGTCTCGATGGGCTAGCGGCACCTTTTATTTTTTCGTCCACGGTTCGTCGAGTGAGCACGTGGTAGGAAAGATTATTTATGTGCACAACAATACCCCCCAGTCAGGCCGCTTTGCATTCGTCATGGGGGCCCGACTGTTGAAGGCCTTAGAGAGGGAGATAGAGGCATCATTTCGTTCTCCGTAGGGCGTATCCTGAGGCAATCATTCCTTCTTTATCCGGCGATCTCCCATTTGCTCGTTGAGTGAGACATTTCCATCACTCAATTGATGTCAAATCGAGAACACAAAGCTTGTTGTTGCTTATACCTCCTTGTTCTGGTCGTTAATTTTTTTTTGTGCTCGTACTCCGAGATAGCGAGCCCTCTTGTACGAGTCTTTTATATGCTCATCGACGACCACTTCTGGCGAGCACGTGCCAATGCCAATGAAGGCGGGCAATCTCATCGCCGAGAAGGCGGAGAATACTTTGCTAAAATGGCGGACTGGACATTGCCGAGGTAGCGGAAAGCCAACGCCGAGAAGGTGGGCTGGTCGTCACCGTAAAGGCCGAGAAGGCAGAGAATACTTTGCTAAAACGGTGGACTGGACATCGCCGAGGTAGTAGAAAGCCGACGCCGAGAAGGCAGGCTGGTCATCGCCGTAAAGGCCGATGATCTCATCACCGAGAAAGCGAACAGGTCGTCACCAAAGTCCGAACTGGGGAGGCCCGTGTTCGTCCAAACTAGTGTGAGTCATTGGTCACCATCTCCCATCTACCGATCTCCAGGAGATCAGCCTTGATTTCTTGTTCTTGCCAGAGGGAGTCGAGATGGTCGACCCCCCATTTGATGATGAGGACACGGATGTGGGCGAGCATGGGGGTGATACGATAGCTGGAGGCGAGCAGAGCGCTTAGGGCGTCGGTGAGCAGAGGGCTCGGGTTGGTGGTGATCAGAGTGTTCTGGATGACGGCGAACAAGGCAGTCAGGATAAGATGGGACTTTTTTTTTTGCTTCGCCGACTGGATAATGAGCCCTTTCCTTAGACTTTTTCTTTGTAAACTCTGGTGTTAAGATGTTGAAGATGTTCACAGAAGATTATCATAAGGATACGATCAACTTCTCCTATGCCTGTGCTTTCGCGGATATCGCGGGCGACAAAGACGTCAGGTCTTTTCCGGCCGGGCCATTTCGAGCCATTTAAAACCGATCTGAAAGAATGGTTGGTCGACTATCCTCTGGTCCCTGGTCGCTATCTCCCTTTTGCCGACCTTCAGGACATTGGTATGGACTTCTCATTTTTACCAGAAGGGGTTCTGGTAGTTGATCCTCCCGAGGATGAGGCGATCAAGGAGCCGGAAGGGAATAACCTCAACACGGGCGAGCAGGCTGGAGACAAAATTCCAGGTGACGAACAGAGTGCTAGGGATGGTGGCGAGCATAATGCTCTGGGTGGCGAGCATGGTACTCATGGTGGCGAGAAAGGCATTCAAGGATAGAAAACTCCTCTTACTACTCCTCCTCTGGTGACTTCGAAGTTTTTAAGCTTTTTCTGGTTTGTAGTTTGAAGTATCTTTGTGTTAGGCTAAGATTACCTTGTTTCTGTTTGTCCGGAATGGTCTTTTTGATGTTTGACTCCTAGCTGGTCTTCTTGTATGTTTGGCCGTTAGCGCCTGTTTTTCCGTATAAGAATTGAACCATCTGATGTGTCTGTGTTTGACTTGACTTCGGTTTATGATTGTCTTACGTTGGTGCAATCATGATGGTTGGCTTATTTAGGTGCAACTCGTTCTCGTTCACGATCGGCTTACGTAACTGGCGATCACTTCTGCTCTGGTCATCTTATTTATGGTGTGACCTATGTACTCAATGAGTGCTTTGTTGTGAGCATGGTAAGTACACGTTCTTTCGCCAAGCAAACACAAACTCTGCTCTGTCCTGATTCTTGTTGGATTCTGGTCGTCTTATTGCGATGCGACCCGATTGGGCATATGGCCAAACAAACTAGATAAATGAATAAACACCACACAGGATATTTTTAATCTTTGAGGCTCTTATCCACACTTGTTAAAACTCCTTTTTTGTAGACAAGACTTGCTTACAAATTTACACTCGTGTAATAACCTTATTGATGCCTTGATGTCTTTGCCTTTTGCCGGTCGAGCAGAGGTTTTTTGGTTATGTGTTCGACACCCCTTGCTCGGCTTTTGTGGTTGGTCTGCTTGTCTTGAGTGAGCAGAGGTTTTCTGACCATGTGCTCGTGACCAGGCGAACACAGGCTTGTGCTCGACCTTGGTTTTTCTGTTGCACTCACCACTACTGATAAACACAGGCTTGTGCTCGATCTTAGTTTTTCTGTTGCGCTCACCACTACTGATAATATTTTTTTTCAAATTTGACGCATTCCATGAATAGGAAAGCGGAGTTCCATCCATCGTCTCCAAATCGTATGCTCCGTTTAGCAAGCGCTCCGATATTCGGTATGGGCCTTCCCACGCTCGGCCGAACACACCACCCGGGACCCCAGTTGCTCGCCTTTGTTTATACATGGCATTCTTGAGGTCGGCCTCATATCTTTTTTCCTCCAACAAGTCTGTGCTAAAGGCGAGCGTCTGGTCATTGGTATGTTCGCCAAAACACATAGTTTGGTGGCTTAGGATTTCGACTTCTACCGGAATATGGCGCTTCCGTACCAAAAGCTAAAGCGAAACGGAGTCTCACCCATGGATGTTCCGAAAGTGATACGGTATGCCCACAAAGTTTTGGGTAGTTTCTCGGCCCATCCCCCCTTAGAATCACCAAGTTTAGCGATTTTATTGACCGCATCAACTTGTCCGTTCGACTGGGGATAGTATGGAGTGGAGTAGTGTTTTTTGATTCCACAGTGAGCACAATTCTGGCGGAACTCACTCCCGTCGAATTGCTTGCCATTGTCCGTCACTAGCGATTGGGGTAGCCCGAAGCGACATATGATGTTTTTCCAGACAAAATTCCACATTTTTTGTTCCGTGGCTTTCACAATGGCTTCAGCTTCTGCCCATTTTGTATAGTAATCGACGGCGACCACAACAAATCTTACCCCCGCTGTGCAAGTGGGGATAGGGCCGATCAAGTCGATCCCCCACTTGGAAAATGGCCATGGGTTGTAGACGGAAAGTTCTTCTGGAGGACTATGAATAACCGGGGCATATACCTGACAATCATGACACGCGCGAGCATAGACAAGCGAATCCTTTTTAAGTGTGGGCCAATAATACCCTTGTCTGATCGCCTTGTAGGCTAGAGCATGTCCGCCTGTATGATTCTCACACACCCCGGAGTGAATTTGCATGAGAATTGTATGGCCTTCTTCCGGCGTTACACATTTTAACTGTTGGGGAATTATTTACCCGGATCTATTCGGGACGAATATTTAAATACAAATTTAATTCTAACAATTATTACTAGCATGAATTAACCCATATTAATTCAAATAATAATTTCAACAACAAATCATGCATATAAACAATTCACGTAAAACCTACGTATGCGGAAATACTACGAGCTTACGTGAACTTACCTCTTGGAATGACAATGGTCTTGTATGTGAAAACACACCAAAAGTCCTTCCCAAGTATTCCCTAGTCCTTGCTCGACAATCCGGTGGAAGGATACTCGCGAACAATTAAGAAAAGAAAAAATAAACTTTGTTGCACCATTTTCGTGGATTTGCTAATTTTTCCAGCACATGGAATTGTACTTGGGAATGAAAGAATCATCCCCTATTTATAGATAGGTGTTGGGCGAAAATTTGGGAAGAAAAATAATGTGGGAAAATCTTTTCTTGATCTCCAAGAAATCTTGAATATATCTCCTATATTCTTTTCCCCATAATTAAAATATTCCACAAAAATCCCACCACACCATATTATGGTATTTTCGAAAAATAGAGGGTCCAAGATTCCAAGATTTGGATCTTCTTGAATTTATGAGATATTCTTGTATTTCAAGAAATACATATCTTCCATAATATCTTTTCAAGAAAATCAAGAAAATCTTTCTTTTTTTTTTTATTTTCAAAAATTTTGAAACACCTTTATGAATAACCAAGTGGGAGATTTTTTGAATTTAATGAGATAATCTTGTATTCCAAGAATACATATCTTCATTCCATAACAAAAAAAAAGAAAATCTTTTCCCCTTTTATCCATAAATTTAAAAAAATTACAAGGAAAAATATGCAACAAATTTATTTTATTTTTAAACACCTTTTTCAGTTATTGGACTTTATCTTAGGCTACTTGGGGGGCCTTTAGGAGAATTAAGATTGGACCTTCCAATGGACTTTGAATTATCAATATTGAGCCACAATATTATTCAAGCCCATAAATATTAATTAATCCCACTACATAATTAGTATCAAGACTATCCATCTTAACCCATATTACAGTTAATATGGCTCTGTTATTATTTCCGTGTTTAAGATTTATCTAGCCCATTAATTAATTCAAGCCACTAAAATAGCTTTCTATTAATTAATATCTTTTATCCTTGGTAAAGGACTGTTCAACATTATTATCCTTACCGGAAACTAGTTCCACTTGCAAGATTTGGTATGATAAACCTTATGAACCTCCCAAGGGGGCAAATCGAACAAGCGCATTTGCATAATGCGATTCTCCGTATTAAATCTTAGCAATCACATGTGGCCAATAATATTGCCCAAGATATAGGGTATTGAATCTCACTGATTCTCTTCCCATAATAAGTCAAAGCAATAGTTACTAACCACACACAATCCTATTTAAGGGACGAAGATTAAGAAACAACTAACCACCGAGGTCTAATTCTTCCTAGTTGAGTTCTAAAGAATTTATCCTCCTCAGAGGTCCTCTTCAATGCATCGGTCATGCACTAGTGTAATCTCTTGGTCAAGACAAATCAATCGAGCCTTACACTACAACCTTTCACGATGGATTGTTCATTTCCATCTAGGTCGTGAATGGTGTACTTTTAGTTACAAGGAACTGTTAATTTAATCTTCTGCGATCTTGGTATCACTAAATTAACTACAATGTAACACGTCTTATTTAATGAACAGTTATGCAAAGAAATATATGTAACATTCGATGATATTTAAAGCATCAATTGATAAACAATTTATTTCAATAAATAAGTCCGAAATTGATTTAGTCCGATTATACAAAGTAAAAACATACTTTCCAAAGATAATCCCAACAATCTCCCACTTATACTCAAAGTGCCTTTTAAGTATACATCAAAGATGTCTCGTGTAGTACGTTACGACTAATGCCTCCTACACGAACCTAATAATGTCTCCCACTTATACTCAAAAGCAGATTGGCAACGGTCTTGACACCCATTCCTTTCACATGTCTCGAATGTATTCAGAGGCGCACCTTTTGTGAATGGATCATTTGGGGTTGTCTTCCCGACGCGATCTTTGCCACCTCTATATCTCCTCTCTTAACGATTTCTCGTATAAGATATCTTTCCTTCAGTGTGCTTGTTTGTCTCATGGACTCTTGGTTCCCTTGAATTTGCAACTGCCCCTAGCAAATATTGCTAGACAAATTCGGAACTCCATCCAAGTCCACTAAGAAGGTCTAGAGCCAAACTGGTTCTTTCACTTTTTCACAAGCAGCTACTTACCCACCTTCCATGGTTGAGTCAGTGATGCATTTCTACTTCACACTCATCCATTTCATGGCTACACTTCCCAAATGAAAGCACACTAACTGAGGCAAATAGTTTCTGGAATCTATGTCTGATTGGAAATCCGAGTCCGTGTAGCCAATGGGGATTAGACTATCTGACTGATAAACAAACATTCTATCTCGAGTTCCCCGTCCAATGTTCCTTCCCCGGGTTACTCTGATATCTTGCCACCATGCCAACGACAAAGCAGATATCCGGTCTCGTACACAACATTGCATACATAAGGCTTCCGACAGCCGAAGCATAAGGAATGCCTTTCATGTCATCTATCTCCTTTTGTGTCTTAGGGCACATTTCTTGGATAGATGGATTCCATGCCCGAAAGGCACGAAGCCTTTCTTGGAATCTGTGATCTTTGAATCGTTTCAAGAAGTATCTATGTATGAAGCTTGCGATAAGCCTATCATCCTTTTTTTGCGATCTCAAGTGATCTTGATCCCAAGGATGTGCCTTGCATCCCCTAAGTCCTTCATATCAAACCATTTTTGAAAGCCATGCCCTTACGCCCGATAACACCTTTACATAGTTCCCGGCGAGCGTAATGTCATCTACGATAGTACTAAGAATACCAATGCAATTCGACACGCTTTTTATACACACAACTCTCGAACTCATTTTGATCAAACCCGTAAGACTTTATAACATGATCAAAACATTGGTTCCAAGCTCTGGATGCCATTTTGAGTCCGTAAATGGACTTCATGAGCTTACAAACTAGGTGTTCTTGGCCCTTTTCAATGAAGCCTTGGGGTTGTTGCATATAAATTTCCTCATCAAGACTTCCGTTAAGGAAAAGCATCTTGACATCCATTTGCCGATTTCAAAATTGAGATCTTGCTTTTTATCGACAAGAGAATCGGATGGACTTAAGCATTACTCTGGTGAAAAGGTTTCCTCATAATCGATCCCTTCTTTTCGAAAGTATAACTTCGCCCACAGTGAGCCTTGCCTTGAAGGTTTCCACCTTCACGTCCAGTCCCCTCTTTCTCTTGTATACCCACTTGCAACCAATAGGTTTGACCCCATTAAGTGGTCCGACTAGCTCCCACACTCTGTTATGATCCATAGACCCCATTTCTACTTTCATTGCCTTTTTCCAAGAAACTGCATCCTTATCTTGGATTGCCTCATCGTATGTCCATGGATCTGAATCATCTTGTCCGGGAATCAAGTCCGAGGACTCTCCTATCCCCATGAATCTCTCGGGCTGTCTCACAACCCTCCCACTACGATGAGGCTCCGGTTGTGAAAGTGTGTCGTTTGGTATATCATCTTGTATAGTTGGCAATGGGGTTAGCCCCCTTAGCTCACTTAAGGTAATCTCACTTCTGGTTCTTCTTTCGTTCATATAGTCTTCTTCCAAAAATCTAAAGTGGGTGCTTATGACCACCTTTTAATCTTTGGGACCATAAACATATACCCTTTTGTTCCCTCGGCATATCCTATAAATAGCCTTAATTCTGATCGAGGATCCAATTTCCCGACTTTCTTGTCCAACACATAGGCCGGAAACCCCCAAATTCTCATGTGTCTCATACTAGTCTTGCGCCCGGTCCACAATTCTTTGGGAGTTTTGGGAACCGATTTGGATGGCACCAAGTTCAGAATGTAAGCCGTTGTTTCCAAGGCATGACCTCAGAACGACTTGGGAAGATCCGCATAACACATCATTGATCTAACCATTTCCAAAAGAGTTCTTTTTCTTCGCTCTGCAACCCCGTTTTGTTGAGGGGTTCCGGGTGCAGTCAGCTGGGATGCAATCCCTTCATCCGACAAGTAGTTCAAAAACTCATCGCTGAGGTACTCGCCTCGACGATGGGATCGTAGAAACTTGATAAGTTTTTCCCTATGATTCTCTGCTTGAGCCTTAAATTCTTTGAATTTCTCAAAGGTCTCAGATTTATGCTTCATAAGAAAAATATAACCGTACCTCGAGTAGTCATCAATAAAAGTGACGAAGTACTCGTAACCTCCTCTTGTCATGGTTGACATTGGACCACATACGTCTGTGTGAACGATTTCTAACACTTCTTTGGCTCTATTCCCCTTGGCTCCGAATGCCCTCTTGGTCATTTTACCCTCCAAACATGATTCGCAGGTTGGAATTGGTTCAAACTTGGAGAGACTCCAGTGAACCGTCTTTCACCAACCTTTGGATCCTCTTTGGATTAAAATGTCCCAATCTTAGATGCCATAGAAGTGTTTCATTCACGTCTGATGAATGTTTTCTTTTACCGGAAATAGTTGATGTGTTATAGGATGCATTTCGTGAGTGGTGTGCACAGTTAATTGTATAGAGATTACTTGACCAATGTTCCATAACAGATACACTCATCATTTGAAGAAATGATGTCATTCTTATTAGAAGAAACTAAGTATCCGTTAATAGAATTTTAGAAACTGAAGGTGAATTCTTTCTAAAATCGGGAACATAAAGATAATCTAAAAAAACTTTATCTTTAAAAGACAGTGCACTTCTCCCAATCGCTTTTAACCACTACTCATGTAAGATGAAGAATATCTGCTACTTACGTAGCATTCAGAATACTTAGATTACTATCGTAGCATTGCAATATCTGCCACTTACGTAGCATTGCAATAACCACTACTTTCGTAACATCGCCCAGTGTGATGAGGATCTCACTCCCACTAAGTTGCCGGATCAGTTTGAACCCGTGAAGCAAACATGATTAGTGGATCTCGTATCAACCACCCACAAATGAGAAGTATATGCTGCTAAACAAGTTTCAACAACTAGTGCGTGAGAATTACCTTTCTTTCCGTCCCTTTTGGGGTTGGAACAGGCAAACCTCCATTGTCCTCTTTCACCGCAGCTTATGCACTTCCTCTTTGGATTTTCCTTGACACCACAAGCATTCCTCATCTTACCATTTCCCATGGCAACAATTGAGTTTGATTGCTTATGGCTTTTGGTCACCTTCTTCTTCTTTCCATCCCTTGGCTTAGAAAATGAAGACGGACCACTTGCCGTCAAAGCTTGAGTTTGGTACCCCATCAACATCTCTGCCTAGACCAAAGCTTGCAACAAATCAGCTAGCGAGGGCAAAAATGCTCAGAAAATTTTGGGCAGAGAGTGAAAATACAAAATTCATCTGAGTCCCTAGATTATAATCTGCACTCAGAACCTCAAGTTTGTTCAGATGGGCCATCAATTCTGAGGACGTAATCCCTTACGGGTTTGTCCTCCACCATTTTCAGCGATGACATCTCCCACATTTTTTGACCCGTCAGTTGGCTCATCTGATTTTGATATGTCAGGAATCCACTTTTGCTTTTGTGCAGTTAGGACAATTATAATTTTTCGTTTCCAATCAATATAGTTTCCATACATATTTTATTGACTTTAAGTATATTAACAGTGGATTAAAAAGTTGCGACATGCTGAACTGAAATAAATAATAATATGCAAAAGCACAAATATATCACAAGGTTCGATCACATGTTTCATATTAAAATCACCAAAAAATATGAACATGCATCAGCCAACATCTCAAAACAGTTTAAATAAGCCACGTGGAGTGGGTCATTATTTAAACACATTCAAGCAGGTTACAAACAAGAACAGTTACAAACCTTTAATATCCAGATTAATAGTTGGCTCCAACTTGACCAATATAAAATTGACAGGGACTTCGGGGAAGTATATGTTGGGATTATACTGGAAAGTATGCTTTTACTTTGTATAATCAAAACTGAATTTCGGACATATTTACTGAAATAAACTGTTTATCACTGATGCTTTAAATATCATCGAATGATACATATATTTCTTCGCGATAATCATTCAATAAATAATCGTATTACATTGTAGTTAATTTAGTGATACCGGATCACGTAAGATTAAATTAACAAAATCCCTTATAACCAAAAGTACACCATTCACGACCTAGATGGAAATGAACAATCCATCGTGAAAGGTTGAAGTGTAAGGCTCAGATTGGCTTGTCTTGACCAAGAGATTACACTAGTGCATAACCGATGACTTGAATATGACCTCTGAGGGAGGACAAATTCTTCAAAAACCGAACAAGGAAGAATTAGACCTCAGTGGTTCGTTATTTCTTAATCTTCGTTCCTTAAATAGGATCACGTGTGGTTGGTAATTATTGCTTTGACTTATCATGGGTAGAGAATCAATGAGATTCAATACTTTTTTATCTTGGGCAATATTATTGGTCACATGTGATTGCTAAGATTTAATGCGGAGAATCGTGGTGCAAAACGCTTTGTTCGACGGCCCCCTTGGGAGGTTCATAAGATTTATCATACCAAATCTTGCAAGTGGAACTAGTTTCCGGTATGGATAATAATGTTGAACCGTTCCTTAACCAAGGACAAAAGATATTAATTAATGGAAAGCTATTTCAGTGGCTTGAATTAATTAATGGGCTAGATAATCTTAAACACGGGAAATAATAATCGGGAGCCATATTGACTGTAATATGGGTTAAGATGGATAGTGCAATATTAATTATGTAGTGGGATTAATTAATATTTATGGGCTTGAATAATATTGTGGCTCAATATTGATAATTCAAGATCCATTGGAAGGTCCAATCTTAATTCTCCTAAAGGCCCCCAAAGTAGCCCAACATAAAGTCCAATAACTGAAAAAGGTGTTTAAAAATAAAATAAATTTGTTGCTTATTTTTCCCTCATAATTTCGAAAATCATAAATAAAAGAGGGAGAAAGATTTTCTTTGAATTTTGTTATGGAATGAAGATATGTATTCTTGGAATACAAGATTATCTCATTAAATTCAAGAAATCTCCCACTTGGTTATTTATGGGGATATTTTCGAAAATTTTGAATATAAAGGGCAAGAAAGATTTTCTTGAAAAGATATTATGAAAGATATGTATTTCTTGAAATACAAGAATATCTCATAAATTCAAGAAGATCCAAATCTTGGATTCTTGTTCCCTAATATTTCGAAATATTCCATAACAAATAAGAGAGTGGGATTTTGTGGAATATTTTAATTATGGAGAAAAGAATATATGAGATATATTCAAGATTTCTTGGAGATCAAGAAAAAAAAATTCCTCCCTATTCCACATGAAATTTCGTCCACCACCCTCTATAAATAGGGGATGAATGTTTCATTCCCAGCAACACACACGAAAATTGGTTTTTTGAAAAAATATCAGCGTCGATAAAATATCAAATATTTTGAAACGTCGACAGATTGTATTTTTTTTCAAAAAACGTCAATTGTGAGTAGAGTACAATTCCATGTGCTGGAAAAATTAGTAAATCCACAAAGGTGGTGCAACATAATTTATTTTCCTTTTGTTAATTGTTCACAAGTGTCTTACCACCGGATAGTCGAACAAGGATTAAGGGAATACTTGGGAAGTTCTTTTGGTTAGTCTAATCGGTCGGAATCCGCCATCCCAAGAGGTGCGTTCACGTAAACTCGTAGAATTTGCATTTAGGGATTTACGTGAATTAATTATATGCATGATTTGTTGTTGGATTATTATTTGAATTAATATAGGATTAACTCATGCTAGTAATAATTATAAGAATTAAATTTGTATTTAAATATTCACCCCGAATAGATCTGTGCAACTTATTCCCCAACAACTGGTATCAGAGCCACGGTTTCGGGCTCTGAATTTTTTAAATTGTAATTTAATTCGTTTGCATTAAATTTGAAATTGGATAGTAGAATTGCTAGATCTTTTTTGCAGGTATCCAATTGTCATGGAATTTAATGTGTTTATTTTTGCATGCATATAAATTGTGGTTTTTAATTCGATTCGTTCGGATTCGTTTTTCCTCGTGAGAAAATCCACGAGTAGATTAGGATTTTTTTGATTTGATCAATGTAATAGACTAGTCTAGATCTAGGTTTATTTATTTTTTGTAAATAAATTATAACCGGATTGGAAACAGAGGCGGAGACGAAGACGAAGAATTAAAGGATAAAATTCAGAATCGGGCGTAGGCGGCATGTGTCACGCGAAATGTTCCAAGGGAGGCATGCGCGTGATGCGGACGCACGTAGGCACGCACGGGCGCAGGGCGAGGCCGAGGGCCGAGCGGAGGCGAGATCGTGCCGCGGCGCACGGGTGGGCGATAGGTGCAACTGGCGGCTGCTTAAGCCGACGGGCGGATTTAGGGCGATGCTGGGCTGGCGCGATGACGGGCAAGACACGGCGCTGAAGTTCCGGGCGCGAGGCAAGGCGCGCGGGTACGCAATGGCCGAGGTAAAATCGCTGAGGCGTGCCGAGGCACTGGCGGGCGAGGCACGGATAAAGCGAGGTCGCTGACTTCGACGGTCGGCGGTCGGCCGATACATGGACGCAGCATCCGGCCGCGAGCTACTTGGCGTGGTATTTCAAGACGGAGTTCTTTTTCGCATAATCGAGTGGGAGAAATTCAAGATGGCGCTTTCAAAAAATCAAGCCAAGAAAAAATCAAACCATGACAATTGGATAATTTGTGCCCAATATGTTTATTTTTCCGCTTTTGTTTGATTTATAATCAAGGCTTATCTTATGCTTTATTTAATTTGTTTAAATGTGTTTGCATGAGAGTTGCCCAATGAAAAATCTCACCATCAAAAAAAAATTACTAAGTATGTTTAAATAATTAATTGACAATTTTATTAGGATAATAAAATTGAATTAATTTTGACCTCCATTATTTATTTATTTGTGAATTCTTTTGGAGAAATTCCCTACGGGACGGTCAAAAGTTAGCTTTCACATGAATGAATTCCAAATGGATGATTGTGGATTATTACTAGTGGTGACGATGACCCTCCCCCACGAGGCTCGTTCAAAAAGCGAAATAATAATCTGTATTTAATCATGGTTATTACTTAGGTATAAAATTGATATGCATATACTTCTTCAAGTCCCTGTCAATTTTATATTGGTCAGTGGGAGCCAACTATTGTCTGGATATTAAAGGTTTGTAAATCGTTCTTGTTTGTAACTCGTTGAATGTGTTTAAATAATGACCCACCCCACGTGTCTTATTTAAACTTTTTTGAGATGTTGGTGATGCATGTTCATATTTTTTTGAGATTTTAATATGAAACATGTGATCGAACCTTGTGATATATTTATGCTTATGCATAAAATTATTTATTCGAGCCAAAGATGTCGTAACCTTTTAATCCATCGCTATTATACTTAAAGTCAATAAAATAAGTATGGAAACTATATTGATTGGAAATGTAGAAAATTATAATTGTCCTAATCGCACAAAAAGCACAAGTGGATTCTTGACGGACCAAAATCGATGAGCTAACCGACGAGTCAAAAACGCGAGACTCGTCGGATCACCTCATGAGAGATGTCGTCATTTGAAATTGGTGGAGGGAAAACCCGTAAGGGATTACGTCCTCAAAATTGATGGCCCATCCAACAAACTTGAAGTTCTCGAGTACAGATTATAACTGGAGACTCGGATGAATTTGGTACTTCATTCTCGCCCAAAGGTTTTCGAGCAATTTTGCTCATAAGTCGATTTGTTGCAAGCTTTGGTCTCGGCAAAGATGTTGATAGGGCACCAAACTCAAGCTTTGACGGCAAGTGTTCCGTCTTCATCTTCTAGGCTAAGGGATGGCAAGAAGAAGAAGGTGACCAAAGGCCATAAGCAATCAGACTCAACTGTTGCCAAGGGCAATGATAAGATGACGAATCTTTGGTGGTGTTAAGGAAAATCCAAAGAGGAAGTGCTTAAGTTGCGGTGAAAAAGAGGACAATTGAGGTTTGCTTGTTCCAACCCCAAAAGGGCGGAAAGAAAGGTAATTCTCACGCACTAATTGTTGAAACTTGTTTTTAGCGGTGATACTTCTCATTCGTGGGTAGTTGATACGGGATCCACTAATCATGTTTGCTTCACGGGTTCAAACCGATCTTATAACTTAGTGGCAAAGTGAGATCCTCATCACACCGGGCGATCTTCACGAGAGTGGCGGTGAAGCGATGGGGAAAAGTGCACCGGTTTTTTGAAGACAGAGTTCTAATTTTAAGAGATGTTCTTTATGTTCCCGCTTTTAGAAAGAATTCACTTTCGGTTTCTAAAATTACATTAATAGACACTTAGTTTCTTCTAATAAGAATGAAATCATTTCTTGAAATGATGAGTGTATCTGTTATGGGACATTGATGGAAAATCTCTATACAATTAACTTGTGCACACCACTCACTCACTAAAATGCATCCTATAACACATCAATTATTTTAGATAAAAGAAAACGTGAACGAGACACTTCTATGGCATCTAAGATTGGGACATATTAATCCAAAGAGGATCCAAAGGTTGGTAGAAGCAGGTTCACTGGAGTCTCTCCAAGTTGAACCAATTCCAACCTGCGAATTATTTTTGGAGAGTAAAATGATCAAGAGGGCATTTGGAGCCAAGGGGAATAGAGCCAAAGAAGTGTTAGAAATCGTTCACACAGATGTATGTGGTCCAATGTCAACCAAAGCAAGAGGAGGTTATGAGTATTTCATCACTTTTATTGATGATTACTCAAGGTACGGTTATATTTTCCTTATGAAGCATAAATCTGAGACCTTTGAGAAATTCAAAGAATTTAAGGCTCAAGCAGAGAATCATAGGAAAAAACGTATCAAGTCTCTACAATCCGATCGTGGAGGAGAAAATACCTCAGCGATGAGTTTTTGAACTACTTGTCTGATGAAGGGATTGCATCCTAGCTAACTGCACCCGGAACCCCTCAACAAAACGGGGTTGTAGCTTGAAGAAATAGAACTCTTTTGGAAATGGTTAGATCTATGATGAGTTATGCGGATATTCCCAAGTCGTTCTGGGGTCATGCCTTGGAAACAGCAGCCTACATTCTGAACTTGGTGCCATCCAAATCGGTTCTCAAAACTCCCAAAGAATTGTGGACCGGGCGCAAGCCTAGTTTGAGACACATGAGGATTTGGGGGTGTCCGGCCTACGTGTTGGACAAGGAAGTCGGTAAATTGAATCCTCAATCAAAATTAAAGTTGTTTGTGGGATACCCCGAGGGAACAAAAGGGTGTATGTTATATGGTCCCGAAGATCAAAAGGTGGTAATAAGCACCCACTTTAGATTTTTGGAAGAAGACTATATGAACGAAAAGAAGACCCAGTGAGATTACCTTAAATGAGCTAGGGGCTAACCTCAATGTTGCATAAGATGACATACCAAACGACACACTTACACAACCTAAAACCTCGTCAGAAGTGGGAGGGTTGTGAAATAAACCGAGAGATTCATGGGAATAGGAGAGTCCTTGGACTTGATTCTCGGACAAGATTTAATCAGACCCATGGACATATGACGAGGCAATCCAAGACAAGGATCAGATTCTTGGCAAACAAGAATGAAAGCCGAAATGGGTTCTATGTTTCATAACAGAGTGGGAGCTAGTCGAGCTACTTAAACTTTTTTTTTCACCAGAGCCATGCTCAAGTCCATCCGAATTCTCTTATCGATTCTTTGCAGATCTCGACTTTGAAATCGGCAAATGGATGTCAAGACGGCTTTCCTTAACGGAAGTCTTGATTAAGAGATCTATATGCAACAACCCCAAGGCTTCATTGAAAAGGGCCAAGAACACCTAGTGTGTAAGCTCATGAAGTCCATTTACGGACTCAAACAAGCATCCGAGCTTGGAACCAATGTTTTGATCATGTTATAAAGTCTTATGGGTTCGATCAAAACGAGTTCGAAAGTTGTTTGTACAAAAAGTGTGTCGAATCGCATTGGTATTCTTAGTATTATTATCGTAGATGATATTCGATCATCGGGAACGATGTAAAGGTGTTATCGGGGCGTAAGGGCATGGCTTTCAAAATAGTTTGATATGAAGGACTTAGGGAAGTTGCAGACACATCCTTGGGATCAAGATCACCGAGATCGCAAGAAAAGGATGATAGCTTGTCATGAAAGCTTCATACATAGACCTTGCTTTTGAAACGATTCAAAGATGCAGATTCCAAGAAAGGCTTCGTTACCTTTCGGACATGGAATCCATCTATCCAAGAAAATGTGCCCTAAGACGAAAAAAAAGAAGATAGATGACATGAGAGGCATTCCTTATGCTTCCTACCGCCGGAAGCTTTTATGTATGCAATCGTATGCGAGACAGGATATCCGCTTTAACGTTGGCATGGTGGCAAGATATCAAAGTAACCAGGGAAAGAACATTGGACAACAATTAAAAACATTCAAGTATCCGAAAAAAGAACCGGAGATAGAATGTTAATTTATCGATTAGATAGTCTAATCCCCATCGGCCACACATCGGACTCGGATTTCCAATCGGACTTAGATTCTAGAAAATCTACCTCCGATAGTGTGTGTTTTGTATGGGGAGGAGCCATGACATGGGAAGCGTTAAGCGTAAAATGCATCGCAGATTATACCATGGAAGCGAATATGTAGGCGCTATGAGGGCGTGAAAAAGCGGTTTTGCTCAAGAACTTCCTAGTGGACTTGGACGTAGTTAAAATTTGCCCAAAGACAATCAATGTTTTTTGTGGACAATCTGGGAGCAGATTGCAAATTCAAAGGAACCAAGAGCCCACAAGGCCAAGAAACACATTGAAAGGAAATACCATCTTATACGAGAAATCGTTAAGAGAGGAGATATAGAGGTTGCAAAAATTGCGTCAGAAGACAACCTAGCAGATCCATTCACAAAGGGTCTGCCTCAGAATACATTCGAGAAACATGTGAAAGGAATGGGTGTCAAAACCGTTGCCAATCTGCTTTGAGTATAAGTGGGAGAAATTATTAGGTTCGTGTAGGTGACATTGATGTCACGTATTAGGAACTACACGAGACATGTTGTAGTATACTTAAAAGCAGACTTTGAGTATAAGTGGGAGATTGTTGGGATTATATTGGAAAGTATGCTTTTACTTTGTATAATCAAAACTGAATTTCGGACTTATTTACTGAAATAAATTGTTTATCACTGATGCTTTAAATATCATCGAATGTTACATATATTTACAGCATAACTGTTCAATAAATAGTATGTGTTACATTGTAGTTAATTTAGTGATACCAGATCACGGAAGATTAAATTAACAGTCCCTTGTAACCAAAAGTACACCATTCACGTCCTAGATGGAAATGAACAATCCATCGTGAAAGGTTGAAGTGTAAGGCTCAGATTGGCTTGTCTTGACCAAGAGATTACACTAGTGCATGACTGATGCACTGAATAGGACCTACAGGAGGACAAATTCTTCAGAACTGAACAAGGAAGAATTAGACCTCAGTGGTTCGTTATTTCTTAATCTTCGTTCCTTAAATATGATCACATGTGGTTGGTAATTATTGCTTTGACTTATCATGGGTAGAGAATCAACGAGATTCAATACTTTTTATCTTGGGCAATAAATAGTATGTGTTACATTGTAGTTAATTTAGTGATACCAGATCACGGAAGATTAAATTAACAGTCCCTTGTAACCAAAAGTACACCATTCACGCCCTAGATGGAAATGAACAATCCATCGTGAAAGGTTGAAGTGTAAGGCTCAGATTGGCTTGTCTTGACCAAGAGATTACACTAGTGCATGACTGATGCACTGAATAGGACCTACAGGAGGACAAATTCTTTAGAACTGAACAAGGAAGAATTAGACCTCAGTGATTCGTTATTTCTTAATCTTCGTTCCTTAAATAGGATCACGTGTGGTTGGTAATTATTGCTTTGACTTATCATGGGTAGAGAATCAACGAGATTCAATACTTTTTATCTTGGGCAATAAATAGTATGTGTTACATTGTAGTTAATTTAGTGATACCATATCACGGAAGATTAAATTAATAGTCCCTTGTAACCAAAAGTACACCATTCACGTCCTAGATGGAAATGAACAATCCATCGTGAAAGGTTGAAGTGTAAGGCTCAGATTGGCTTGTCTTGACCAAGAAATTACACTAGTGCATGGTGATGTAATTGAATAGGACCTCTGGGAGGACAAATTCTTGAGGCCCGAACAAGGAAGAATTAGACCTCAGTGGTTCGTTATTTCTTAATCTTCGTTCCTTAAATAGGATCACGTGTGGTTGGTAATTATTGCTTTGTCTTATCATGGGTAGAGAATCAACGAGATTCAATACTTTTTATCTTGGACAATATTATTGGTCACATGTGATTGCTAAGATTTAATACGGAGAATCGTGTGCAAGTACGCTTGTTCGATTTGCCCCCTTGGGAGGTTCATAAGATTTATCATACCAAATCTTGCAAGTGGAACTAGTTTCCGGTATGGATAATAATGTTGATCCGTTCCTTAACCAAGGACAAAATATATTAATTAATGGAAAGCTATTTCATTGGCTTGAATTAATTAATGGGCTAGATAATCTTAAACACGGGAAATAATAACTGGGAGCCATATTGACTGTAATATGGGTTAAGATGGATAGTGCAATATTAATTATGTAGTGGGATTAATTAATATTTATGGGCTTGAATAATATTGTGGCTCAATATTGATAATTCAAGATCCATTGGAAGGTCCAATCTTAATTCTCCTAAAGGCCCCCTAAGTAGCCCAACATAAAGTCCAATAACTGAAAAAAGGTGTTTAAAATAAAATAAATTTGTTGCTTATTTTTCCCTCATAATTTGAAAATCATAAATAAAAAGAGGAGAAAGATTTTCTTTGAATTTTGTTATGGAATGAAGATATGTATTCTTGGAATACAAGATTATCTCATTAAATTCAAGAAATCTCCCACTTGGTTATTTATGGGGATATTTTCGAAAATTTTGAATATAAAGGGCAAGAAAGATTTTCTTGATTTTCTTGAAAAGATATTATGAAAGATATGTATTTCTTGAAATACAAGAATATCTCATAAATTCAAGAAGATCCAAATCTTGGATTCTTGTTCCCTAATATTTCGAAATATTCCATAAAAAATAAGAGAGTGGGATTTTGTGGAATATTTTAATTATGGAGAAAAGAATATATGAGATATATTCAAGATTTCTTGGAGATCAAGAAAAGATTTTTTCCTCCCTATTCCACATGAAATTTCGTCCACCACCCTTTATAAATAGGGGATGAATGTTTCATTCTCAAAGAACACATTATCCGAAAATTGGTTTTTTGAAAAATATCGACCGATAAAATATTAAATATTTTGAAACGTCGACAGATTGTATTTTTTTCGAAAAACGTCAATTGTGAGTAGAGTACAATTCATGTGCTGGAAAAATTAGTAAATCCACAAAGGTGGTGCAACATAATTTATTTTCCTTTTGTTAATTGTTCACAAGTGTCCTACCACCGGATAGTCGAACAAGGATTAAGGGAATACTTGGGAAGTTCTTTTGGTTAGTCTAATCGAACAGGATCCTTTGTCGTCCCAAGAGGTAATGCGTTCACATAAACTCGTAGAATTCGCACGCGTAGGGATTTACGTGAATTAATTATATGCATGATTTGTTGTTGGATTATTATTTGAATTAATATAGGATTAATTCATGCTAGTAATAATTATAAGAATTAAATTTGTATTTAAATATTCACCCCGAATAGATTTGTGCAACTTATTCCCCAACAGTATATGCATATCAATTTTATACCTAAGTAATAACCATGATTAAATACATAATTATTATTTCGCATTGAACGAGCCTCGTGGGGAGGGTCATCGTCGCCACTAGTAATAATCCACAATCATTCGTTAGGAATTTATTCATGTGAAAGCTATCTTTTGACCGTCCCGTGGGGGGAATTTCTCCAAAAGAATTCACAAATAAATAAATCAAGGAGGTCAATAATTAATTCAATTTTATTATCCGGAATAAAATTGTCAATTAATTGTTTAAACATACTTAGTAATTTTCGAAAGTGAGATTTTTCAAAAACATTTTTTCTCATGCATCGCAAATTTTAAACACAATTTAAATAAGCATAAACAATGCATAAACATCAAGACAAAAATTAAACATATTGGGCACTTTTATCCAATTGTCATGGTTAATTTTGTCATGTCTTGATCTTGAGAAATCGTCTTCATTGCCTTCATCGTTCGTCTCAAAAAAGGCTCCAACTTGACCATTTAAAAAAAAATGCCTTGTCAAGACACGTCATCGACCAGCTCGCGGGTCGGAGTGCCCGCCTAGCACTCCCCCGGCCGTGTCGAATTGTGCCCGTCTTGTGGCCTTGAACCGCCTGCGGCCGCGTCGCCGCCCGCGTTTGATTTCGCGGCTCGCCGTCTGCGCCTGTTTGCGCTCCAAATGCCAGCAATGTCGCCTGCGTTTGCCGCCACGTCACAAGTCGCTGTTTATCCTTGCCAGGCGTCCTTTCTCTTCGCGCACCTCATCGCCCATCGCGTCGCCCGCGCCCACAAGGCGTTCAGCGTCCGGCCTGTCCGGATCGCGTCTTCAGCCCCTCGGCCCGCCCCACGCCCATGCGCACCCGCAAGCGTCGCGCGTCGCGCGTGTGCCTCCTTTGGTACGTTTCGCGCGACACACGCTGCCTACGCCCGGTTTCGGATCCCGTCTTTTAATTCTTCGTCTTCGCCTCTGTTTCCGATCTGATTACAATTTATTTACAAAATAAATAAACCTAGATCTAGACTAGTCTATTACATTGATCAAATCAAACAAATACTAATTTACTCGTGGATTTTCTCACGAGGCAAAATGAATCTGAACGAATCGAATTAAAAAATACAATTTATATGCATGCATAAATTAAACACATTAAATTCCATGACAATTGGATACCTGCAAAAAAGATTTAGCAATTCTACTATCAAATTTCAAAATTTAATGACAGCGAATTAAATTACAATTTAAAATTCAGAGCCCGAAACCGACGCTCTGATACCAGTTGTTGGGGAATTATTTACCCGGATCTATTCGAGATGAATATTTAAATACAAATTTAATTCTAACAATTATTACTAGCATGAATTAACCCATATTAATTCAAATAATAATTTCAACAACAAATCATGCATATAAACAATTCACGTAAAACCTACGCATGCGGAAATACTACGAGTTTACGTGAACTTACCTCTTGGAATGACAATGGTCTTGTATGTGAAAACACACCAAAAGTCCTTCCCAAGTATTCCCTAGTCCTTGCTCGACAATCCGGTGGAAGGATACTCGCGAAAAATTAACAAAAGGAAAAATAAACTTTGTTGCACCACTTTCGTGGATTTGCTAATTTTTCCAGCACAAGGAATTGTACTTGGGAATGAAAGAATAATCCCCTATTTATAGATAGGTGTTGGGCGAAAATTTGGGAAGAAAAACAATGTGGGAAAATATTTTCTTGATCTCCAAGAAATCTTGAATATATCTCCTATATTCTTTTCCCCATAATTAAAATATTCCATGAATATCTCACCACACCATATTATGGTATTTTTGAAAAATAGAGGGTCCAAGATTCCAAGATTTGGATCTTCTTGAATTTATGAGATATTCTTGTATTTCAAGAAATACATATCTTCCAAAATATCTTTTCAAGAAAATCAAGAAAATCTTTCTTGCCCTTTATTTTCAAAAATTTCGAAACACCTTATATGAATAACCAAGTGGGAGATTTCTTGAATTTAATGAGATAATCTTGTATTCCAAGAATACATATCTTCATTCCATAACAAAATTCAAAGAAAATCTTTCTCCCCTTTTATCCATAAATTTCGAAAATTACAAGGAAAAATAGGCAACAAATTTATTTTATTTTTAAACATCTTTTTCAATTATTGGACTTTATCTTGGGCTACTTGGGGGGCCTTTAGGAGAATTAGGATTGGACCTTCCAATGGACTTTGAATTATCAATATTGAGCCACAATATTATTCAAGCCCATAAATATTAATTAATCCCACTACATAATTAATATTGCACTATCCATCTTAACCCATATTACAGTTAATATGGCTCCCGGTTATTATTTCCCGTGTTTAAGATTATCTAGCCCATTAATTAATTCAAGCCACTGAAATAGCTTTCTATTAATTAATATCTTTTATCCTTGGTAAAGAAACAGTTCAACATTATTATCCATACCGAAAACTAGTTTCACTTGCAAGATTTGGTATGATAAACCTTATGAACCTCCCAAGGGGGCAAATCGAACAAGCGTACTTGCACACGATTCTCCGTATTAAATCTTAGCAATCACATGTGGCCAATAATATTGCCCAAGATATAGTGTATTGAATCTCACTGATTCTCTTCCAATAATAAGTCAAAGCAATAGTTACTAACCACAAGCAATCCTATTTAAGGGACGAAGATTAAGAAACAAATAACCACTGAGGTCTAATTCTTCCTAGTTCAGTTCTGAAGAATTACCCTCCTGTAGGTCCTCTTCAATGCATCAGTCATGCAGTAGTGTAATCTCTTGGTCAAGACAAATTAATCTAAGCCTTACACTACAACCTTTCACGATGGATTGTTCATTTCCATCTAGGTCATGAATGGTGTACTTTTAGTTACAAGGAACTGTTAATTTAATCTTCTGTGATCTTGGTATCACTAAATTAACTACAATGTAACACGTACTATTTAATGAACAGTTATGCAGTAAATATATGTAACATTCGATGATATTTAAAGCATCAGTGATAAATAATTTATTTCAGTAAATAAGTCCAAAATTCAGTTAGTCTGATTATACAAAGTAAAAGCATACTTTCCAGTATAATCCCAACATTAACAACGGAAGAGAAAAATTTCGCTTATACAAGTGCCCGTCCAAAATGGTGTAGCGGCGACTTGCAAAACGTAAGGCGAAGCAACATTGTGCTTTGTTCTCGGGAGGACCCCCCTTTGTAAATAGCTTAAAATTGGGGTCATCCATGTCTCTTTGTTAAACCTCTATTTGGGCGATCACGGTTGCTCGGGATGGATGATGAGTACGCCAGACGATCACAACATCATTAAATTAGATACATCTTTCGCGGTGTAATCGAGCTAAAAGCGTGCGCAAATGAATTCTCCATCTTGGGGAGCTATTTGATATATACCGCTCAAATTGCTCGAACAATTCTTTGGCCAAGAATTGATATTGAGTCATCCTGCGCCCGAGCCTCATATTTTCCCGTAACACGATAGGCGATTACCGGGAATCATCAGAATCACCAGTTTCAAAACCCATTGCCATAGCCATTTGTAATCCGCCGATCGAGCTTCATACTCGGCCTCATTGTTGGTGGCCGGAAGTTTCAAAAATGAATGGCCGTTGAGAAAGTTTGCCGAGTTGGATCGATGAGCACCACCCTTCCCGCTTTTGTGTTCGTCGATGAACCATCGACGCATATGTGCCATGGCTGGTCGATTTCTTTTTCGGGTTATTGTGGGTATGTTAATTTGACCATAAAATCAGCCATGGATTAACCTTTGATCGTCGTTCGAGGTGAGTACGCGGACGCCGAATCGCCTAGCTCCACAAAGATTCTTTAGTAACCCCGGCCAGATCCCGCCGATCTTAACTTCGTGTAGGGAAAGTGGTAAGAACTTCGATAGAGTGGTCGGAAGAAATAAGGGCGAGTTTGCGAACACTCATAACAAGAGCGATGCTAGCTTCTCGAGAGGGGGTAGCGGTTCAAGATCTTTCAATACTTGGTCGACATAATACCGCGTGCAAGTGGATCGTTCCCTTCTTTCGAACGAAAGCACAAAGATCGCGTGCTCGGAGGTGGCCAGGTACAAATATGGCTGCTCACCCGGTATGGGTTTGGACAAAATCTGAGTGTCTACCAGGTACAATTTTAAAGACTCGAAGGCACTTTGGCAATGGTCCGTCCATTGAAACCGTCCTTTAAAGCATCAGAGAAAGGCTTACATTTATCTCCAGCCCGTGATATGAATCGGTTCAGAGAAGCCAGACATCCCGTCAGTTTTTTAACTTGCTTCACATTTCTGGGAGCTTGCATGTCGAGCATAGCTTAGATCTTTGATGGATTCGCCTCGATTCCCCGTTGGCTGACCATATGTCCGAGGAATTTTCCCGAATGAACCCCAATGCTGCATTTCTTCGGGTTTAGCTTCATATTATATGTCCGGAGGATATCAAACTTTTGTGTTAGGTGGGCGAGGTGGTCTTCTTTGTGCTCGCTTTTGACCATAATGTCATCGATGTACACCTCGACCATCCGCCCTATGTGTTCGTCGAACATCTTGTTCACCAGCCTTTGATATGTTGCTCCGGCATTCTTTAACCCGAAAGGTATGCACTTCCAACAATACACATTTTTTTTCCGCTTCGTAAGCGAGGTGCTTTTCCTGATCGTCGGGATGCATAGGGATTTGATGGTACTAGACAAAATCATCCATGAACGTCATAAGCTCAAGCCCCACGGTGCTATCGACTAGATAATCGATGTGAGGTACGGGAAAATTATCTTTGGGGCACGCCTTGTTTAAATCGGTAAAGTCTATGCACAACCTCCAGGTTCCATTTGGTTTTTAGACGAGCACAGGGTTTGCTAGCCATTCTTGGCATTTGACTTCCCGGATGAACTTATTGTTGAGCAGCTTTTTAACTTCGGCATCTAGAGATGCGTACTTCTCCGGATCAAACTTTCTTCGTTTATGAATTATTGGGATTTGTGTTGGGTTGATATTGAGATGGTGGCATGCATGCTTAGGATCGATGCCGACCATGTCCTCATATGACCAAGAGAACACTTCCAAATTTGTTCAGAGATACGAGATCATTTCGGTCCGAAGCGGTTCTGGGAGTTCTGAGCCGATAAAAATTTCCAATTCTGGCCTGGCCGGGTCGGCCATGACGGACTCTAGCTGCTCAATAGGTGTTGCTCGTCTTTTCTTTTGTTTCCACCAGGGATCTATTTTCGACCCCCGGTGCTCATCTTCGACCTCCATAGGGTCGAATCCTATCTGAGGTTCTAAGTCCGTAACCCCCGGCGATCGATTGTTCTTTGGGCGAGATCTATACTCATGGGATCGGGACACGTTCGTCGCCAGGGCTCCGGCTTGCCGGGGAGTTATGTCCGCCTCTAACGATGTATTCGCTCGTTGGCTTGAATCTCCGGCTTCCATATTGGTTCTACCATCTTGTGAAAGATTTTTGTCTTTTTGGCACGCATACGATAGTAAGCAATCTCGCTTTTTTTTTCTCGACGCCCTTTATGCTGCCTGTTCCATCAAGAGTAGGAAATTTAAGATGTAGTAGTAAGTCAAATGTTTTTTTAAATTCACGGATGAAGCGGTCGACCTAAGAACCCGATTATAGGTAGATGGAGCATCGCCGATTACAAAGTCTAAAGCATTCTAGTTAAATGGGATCTCCAGATTTAAAGTTGACTCTAGCTCGACTTCTAACCCGATTAGACCATAAGGCCGAATTTATAGATTCCCCGAAACCCATGATGGTGTGATCACATGGTTCTATATACATACGTAGATCCCCAACTTGCTTCTCCATTTGGTGCAGAGTGTTAACGAATAGAATGTTCGCATATGCTCCGGTGTCGACCAGGAGGCGATGCACCTTCAAACCGAGAATACGGGCGCTGATGGTTAGAGAGTCATTGTGGGGGGTGATTATGCCCGTCGATATCATCTTTCCGAGGAACATGATTTGGTGAGAGGGTGGCGTCTTAGGTGATGTGCTTTCGCCACATTCACGATGGATGTCTGCATGGCGCCGCGCACCTCCATCTTCTTCTGCGTCTGTTTGATAGGAAGGCACTTGATAGCACCCCCACACAGGCCGTGGGTTCGGACGGATCATGTTAATTTCTTGCCCTCCTACCTTTGTTCGTGGTTGGGGCCCCTTTCTTCGGTAAGTCCAGCTGTCGGCGGAATTCCTCCCGATCACTGTCGGACACCTCTTCCGCCTTACGCTTTCTCTTCTGATCGCCCGACCTCTCGCGTCGGGTTTCTCTGCTCGCCTTCTTCTTAATATATTAGGCAAGGCGATTTTCCTCATATAACATCCAGAGCTGTCGCATGAGGTCGCGACACTCGTCTGTAGACAGGCCCGATAAACTCATGGAACGAAGCCCGAACTTGGAAGGATTTAGATGAGTTTTATCCCTGATAATCTTGCCGGGGTTTTCTCAAGATGTCTTGGTCCTTGATCTGGTTATATACTGTCTCGGCTGAGACCCCGAGAATACTCTGAAGCGCATGTGCTTCGGCCCCTGCTTCAAATGGTTTGAAAGATCCCGGGGTTTGTACCCCCTTCGCTCTGCTGGTTTTTTTCGGGCGATCACCTTCCCGGTCGCCACCTCGCTTCGCTTTTTCCGACCGGGCGAAAGGTGTCTCAGATCGTTATAATCTTGGCTGCTCATTTCACGGAATTCAGCATATGTGTTTGGCCATTCTTGATGCATGGCCTTCCACATGTCCGTGATTCGTGGTCGCCTCCGACCACCATGAGGATCTTGGCATCCTCTTCGACGGGAGCCCCATCATACAAACATTTATCGAACCTTTCCACGTATGCCCGATCTGACTCTCCCTTGAGTTGGAAAAAAATGTAATAATTGTTTCGGGAGGTCTGGCGAAAGCTGGCGTAGATGAGAAATGGGACAGAATTTCGGCCCCAATCGGGCGAAGACGGATGGACGCTGGCGAGTAGAAAACCATGCAATGGGTCGCCTAACATCATGGGGGAATGATCGCAGCTGCGTTGCGCAATTGGCGCCCATGACGTGATCATAAAATCAATATTTTGCCGAGGTGAACATGTGGGTCGGACTCAAAGATCGAACATAAAGGATTGGTGGTCGGTTCTTTGCTTAATTTTTTTCTTGTACTTCGCCGCCATGATCGCCGGTGTTAGTGGCGAGCACGACATTGTGCCTGCCTGCGGGAGTCCTTTCGTTGCGGTCAGGTTGGCCTGTAAACCCTCGATTGCTTTCTACATTTCTGCAAATTTCGTGGAACTGACAGACTTGGATCGGGGTTGTGTCCCATCATGAGGACCCGGGTCAGCTCATGATGGGGGCGATCCCTTTCCATGTTCATCCTTGACTACCCAATCGATGATGGATAGACAATTTAGTTCCAACTGATTTTTGTTGTTCCTGGCGTCTTTCGGGATGCGGGCAATCATGAGGAGCTGAAGGAGCCGGTATGTTCGTCGGTTGTTCCCTCCCGGGATCCTGACACCTATGATCGCCGATTCGGTCTTTAACAGAGAGCCTCAAACATCCAAACGCCGATTGTCTGGACCCTTGAGGCTGCTTTCGTCGTCGACATATCCTTGACCTTTTTGTTGGCCCGCTTTACAAGAACTTTCATCTTAACTTGCTCGCTATCGGTGTGTGCGGCGTCGATCATCATCATCTTGAACTTTCAAATTGGCCAACTCCTTTTCGGCCCTCTCTTTCTGTGCTCGCAACAAGAAAGTGATGGCCTTTGTTGTGGCCATCGGATCGTTGGCGATATCTTCAAGATTGATGGTTTCCACGGTCTGATTTTTGTGAGGCTGATGTTGAGCCTCTTTCTGAGCGTGAGGTCGGCTCATCTCCGACCTCTCCATCCGAGTATTCCCAGATTGAGGCATCATATTGCTAAATTTGTTTATTTCTTAACATCTTGCGAATCATGTGGTGTTGCCACGTTTTACATTTGTGCTTCTTTTTGGTTGACATTTATCTTTATTTGCTCAAAAGTATTGACTTGTCATCCGGTGGTGATGGTGGCGTCGTGGGTGACGATTCTTGTGCTTTCGCCGGTGGTTGTTGTACTGTGAGGCTGGTAGCTGTGGTGCCGTTCATTGGGCGTGGCATAAACCCGAACACCGACATGATTACCATGCTGCATGCACAGAAATGACTCTTCTACTCGCTCTTTGGGACCTCTGTTAACCATGTATGTGTGCTCGCTCACAGATGTATTCGCCTTTTTTGAGAAAAGTTGTTGTAAACAGATGCTTTGGTTCTTCTTTGTCTGCT